>DWTO01005049.1:0-11026 GCA_018244755.1 Jemadia pseudognetus
AACGTAACTGGTGAATTGTGGGAGTGTTCTACACTCCTCTGCCTACCCCTTCGGGGATAACAGGCGTGATGTTACGTTATATAAATATCGCGTTTAATGAGACTATGTACTCGTACGAACTATTAGGTTTAGTTACTCAAAGTTAAGAAAGTTTACGTACAAATTTAATATTAGATATCATAAACCCTTTTACGGTACACTATAGTACAGGGGCTCATCTCAGCGTGAGAAGGGTTAAGGCCATGGTCTGTCATGCTGAGCCAGCGTGGGTTGGTATTGAATTGAATATGTAATTAACCAAATGGTAACAGCAAGTCAGGTGTGTTTCGAAAAAAATAAGGAATTATGTTATCAAAGCATCTTGAGGTGATGTTTGCGTAAGTAACCACCTGGTACATACTTTAGTCTACATTTTACAAAGTAACAACATGTCGCCGGAGGCGTTATCAGCTTTTGTGGGTGGAATAACTTATTGATCAGTTGAAATGTTTCAAGCCTTAAGCATCTATTAGAAATCACTCAACGTGTTGCCAAAATGGAAGCCACAGAATATTAAAGATTTGACAGATTGCTATTTTCAATTCAAAAGACATCCCATAGTATAAAATTATATATTTCAATATAATTAGCACAATAAATATAATAATAATTGTCAACAACAAGCTTTAAATCGTTCCACTGTTGGATATGGACTACCGCGTTGAATACTTGTTTTTAACGTACTGGTCCACATAAGCCAGGGTACCGGAGACCTTCCGAAGGTCCCCCCGCTCTCTTAAAAACAGAGGCTTTCCTGAGAGAGTGTATGAATGAGAGATTGAGCGAACATTGACAATTTAATTTAAACCTGATAAATGTAACTCAATTCGTTGTACAATAACTAAAAATAACAAACCACGAAATTTGCAATCTATCAAGGACCAACATTAAACAAGCCAAGTGTAAAATATCGAGAAAAAAAACTAAGGCCGCATCGTTTTGTAATGTACTTTGTAACTCATAAATCACATTTTAACCATTTGTATACCTACACTTTTACTGGTTTTAAATGTTACCGCCGGCGGCAGGTCGACGGACGAACTCAAACTTGGTGTCGAATTTACAGCAAATGACTGCGGCATATAAAAAAGAGAATGTTATTTGGCTCCTTTCTAAATAGTATCATTTTCTGCTCATATACCATCGTAAATAATCGTACCATCGATTCATTGAGGGTTCTTTGATCTATTTATGGAAGTACACTGCCGTACAAAGGTAATTTTTATTCAACTACTCTCCTTATTCTATTCTGAATATATTATTGACTTTCAAATACACCAGATAAAGAAAATTATATGCGTATGTATTATAATAGAATGTATCAATGTGTGTGTGTGCGTCACAAATTGTGCGAATATTCTAAACACTGTCACGTAATTAGCAAATATTATTTTTACGAATACAGGCAAATATACTATGCACAGAAAAAAACTGTCTAATCGTAAACTTTACGAACATAAATTCAGAATCAATATATCAGTAATAAGATCCGTACAATAATATGTACTGTGACAATTTGCTGCGCTATGCATCCATGCCATTTTCAAATATCGCATAATTTTCGAACCCAAGTAGTTCTTCAGATGTCTTTCTAGGTTAGAGAATCTGTTAAATGTCATGGGATACATTTTGGGCAACTGAATACATTTTACAGTTTGGCGCTGAAAATTTAATTAGGGAAAACAAAGAAGCATTTATAATTGTATTTAAATCATAAATTTTCCATCGATTTTATTGTTTGTGTATACAGTGTAAACATTTAGATTTAACTCAGTATCGTTCAGCTTGTTGAAATTCAGCAGCTTCATAAGTTTTTAAATTATTCTATTTTTAAAATTAATAGATATAGTTACTTTGTTATTTGTAACGATTGCCTATACTGTCTACTCATACGTGCTATAGTAGTCATTGTAGACTTTTCTCATTCCACTATTAAACACAGGGCTCCTTTTGCGAGAAGATTAATCCAGCCTGCTATGCTTGTAAAATGCTGGTTGACGGTTTCCCACACCTAAGAGATGGATGCTAAAGCTAAATTATCTTATAAGATTTTTTTTAAGAAGCATAGTGTTATTATGAGTAATCGTTTGTCTTACATAGTAAATTGAAAATTATTTGCCATTGATCCCGTTGCGCTTTTCCTTATTTAGTATTTTATCGTGTCACAAAAAGTTCAAACGAACCTTTTGTGTGCCGTAATAACTTTGGGCGGTCGACCTGTCCGACTAAGGATGCAGTAAGTTAGAAGAAACTTACACTACAAAAGGAAGGGGACACTATTTTATACGTAGGTATCTGTAGCTGTTTGTGTGTGTGTGTGACCTTATTGTGTGGCGTCGCACTTTGAAAGTAGCCAAAAGCGTTTGGCGCCTTCACTTGCTGATACATGCTTTATTGAACTCGCAATCCGTCCTCTGCAATTCCACTTAAATAAGATTTCTCGGCCCACTTCCAGAAAACCTATGGAATTATTATCGAGCACAAAATATATGGCCAATAAAATTTAATTACCCAACGTTACCCGTGATGAATCGCTGCTTGGGGCATTAGTGTAATTATATTGTGATTTCAGAATAATCGTATGATGAATGATTTGTAACAACTTCTTCAACCGTCAGAATGATGTTATATTAAACTGAGTGTCGACTTCAGTTTTCGAAGCGTTTTAATAAAGATTTAATTTGATTGTTTAATAAGCGGGATTCGCGGCCCGTTTTTTTGAAATTGTCGAACCTAAAATAGATTATGGACGAGGCTAAACGCAAATTAAATAGCGCTTCTAAAATACGTAGGTACACTATTCCGTCGTTAAAAAACGATTATTATCTTGTAAAGAACCTTGGTCGAGGGAACGAAATATAAAAACATTGGCCCCTCCCACGAGATATTTTCTTTTGGCCAAGACGTTGGCGGCCGGCGGCTCGGCTTAAAGGAAAGTTAAGCTTGAAGGTAATTTTGTACTATATTATTTTTCAGTCCCCTCTGGGGTGCTTTGTCTAAAATAAACGTTTCGAGAACAAATCGATTTTTAATATCGCCGTGCCTTTCCACCTTTTAATGGCACTTCCGCTTGTGTTTGCTCCGTTGGAACTTTCTACTGTTACAATAAAATAATTTACTAAATTCCTCTCTAAATATATTTTATCTTCAATTAAAACACATTATCAATAGACAGGTAGGTACTGTACTTGGCAAATTTGTGGAGCTAAGATACATAAAACTTTGGTAGTATAATCTACGTTCCTTCCCCCTTGAAATAGACTTTTAATATATATTATTCTAAGTAATATGAATATAAAATAGCTCCTTATTTTAACGAAAAGTACTTTTTCCATTTTCAACTACCGATTTACCTTGTCGTTTCGGTAAAAGTTAATTAATGACGCTGCATAAGTCTTCTGAGGAAAATTCTCAAAGGCGGGAAGTTTCAAAAAGTATTTTTTCCGTACAAAAATATTCCCCGGTGATGAAGAAGAAATCTTAAAATAAACTGCAACGTTAAGAGAAAACAGTTGAGTGATAAACAAGAGATTATATGGATGTACATTACATTTAACAATACATTCTCACGTTCTAAAGCACATTAACTTTTGCACAACAAACACGTAATGCAAAAACACAAATATTATATAAGTTTTTACCTTTTTTTACCTGTTTTTACCTTTATTTTTAATGTGAAAGATTCCAATATTTTCTAGGAATTTTTGAAAAAATTCACCTCTCAGAATATGTTAGTTAAAGCAATGTATTGACAATAAGAAACAGCTGAATATTTTCGGGAACAAATCTGGAAAAACTCGCTTTTCTCAGTACCTCGGTTTAAGCACGATATTGTCGATGTGAAATACATAGTACATATTCCCGTGCTGTTTTGCGAGAACTGGTTCCTCTCGATAGCTCCATTTATTAAAGCAACAAAGGTTTTGCCAAGCTTCTCGGTCGTTCAAAGACCCGACGAGGTGTGACGAGCTTCGTACTGTGAAGAGAATTCATCGAGGAACAATTCACTAGAATTGATTTCATACCAAAACGGTTATAACCGCTTTATCTTCTAATATTATAAGCACATTTGGCAATCATACCCTAGTGATATAGACTTCGATATCCTGCTTCAGGGATCTGTTGAATTCATCGGTAACTTAATAAAGTTAGGTGCATTTAAGATCGAAAATGTAATCGTGAACGGAAACTGCGTGAAGGATCAACAAGACTAGACTGCTTGATAATTCTCCCTGTGGCGCGGAACGCCACCGAGTCGGCCAATGTCGGCGTGACGAATTGTGGCCTCAACCTTCACGTTCTAAAAAACACCTGTATCCATCGATAGACCGATGAAGGGTTAGATGATGATGTTCAAATCCAAGAAAGTTTCTCAAATGAGGACCCGGACGTTAATGAGGATTTTGAATGAGGATATGTGATCCGTGAACGAGAATCTATATGTTACTTGGTCCACGTGACTAAAGGAACAAGGTAGCTGAATTTTAAGTGTCGGTACCGACCGAACCAATTGGAGCAATGCCAAAGAAGCAAAATCTTAATCTAACCTTTAAAGACAGACATATCAAGTACAATTTTTTCATAGATACCTTGAAATCGATTTTTAAAAAACTGATGGCCACATTTTACAAGCAACTTTTGCTCCGCTTGCTGGCTGAACAGTAACGACGATGTAAAATATTTTACGATTTGACAAGTAGGCATTGTATCGCCTCCTTTAATTAACCATCTTAAGTAAAACAATAAATCTCAACTTTCCAAGATAAATGCGTTGCCAGTTACGACTATAAATTATTTGAATCCTTTTCAATACCTTTTGAATCAATTATGAATGGGTACTGTAACCGGAGATATCAACAAAGGGACTAACAGTGCATATCCAGAACGGGCGATTAATTAATCTCCTTTCTGGCGGTTCACTTAAATTAGAAAGCAACTCGGTATTTCCTTTATGTAATCATAGAGGTTTCACAATAGCTTCGGTTTCGGCTTTTATTTATTACTCATTGGAAAATCTTTACGGTTCCTGTCAGGGTTATTGGCGCATATTATCGTAATTTGTCAACAAAACCAGCATGTGTGTGTGTGTAAAAAGACTGATGAATGTATGTAGAAGTCGGGCGCAAAGTATTTTAGAGGTATTGTCACTCGATACTCCCTGTCAACCCCGTAAGAGAATTGGCGTGGTGATGTAATGATAATTGTATTTTTTACATATTTATATAACTTCACGCCAGGTCCCTTACGGGGCAAGCAGAGAGCACCGAGTGTTAAATATCAATATATAAAAAGTTTCAAGTTTCAGGTTGCTACACAACAGGGAAGATGAATTTGCAACTTAGCATAAAAGCATACGTTCTAACATACATTGTTACTGTGCTCAAATTAAGATATCTAAGTATTTATATAAGATAAAGGAATAATAACATTGATATCAAAAAGGAATTAAATTAAAAATTCTAAAACGGCTAATCTCCCATTCTTACGATATATGTTATAACTGAGTTCAAGATACTTTCGAGAACTGCTCGATTAAACAAGTTCTCTTTATGTTGTTTGTGCTTATTCCTACTACAGAAAAGATCAGAAGAAGACTTGAATTTATAGTCAACACCACGAGCGGCTCTCGCAACGGGGTACGCCGAGCTGAGAGTACACTGTACAATTACATTAGAATCGTATCCTCTAAAACTCAAGCAGGTATATGAGTTGCTAAACGCAAAATGAAATTTACTATAGCACCATAAAATTATAGAACAATACACTAACCATAAGTGTGATTTAGGGATTGTGGATTTTGTTAATTGTCATGTTTTATCAAATACTTCGAGTAGTCTCTGAAACGAGACAAGTAGGACCCGGCAAAGTAATACACCGAACCTGCGATTTAAGCACAGATCATTCGTATACTTTGGCGTACGGAAATACATGCTAAGTTCCCTTAGTTCCAGGCAGAGCCGTGTCATTCAAGTCGTCAACGACCCCATCAACCCCGTCAACGACCTACGGTTGAGAACCCCCGCGACTGCGTACGGACGTTAAATAATTGTGTGTTCTATCAATTATACACTAGAGAGTGCTTTGGCAGAACTTTTTAAAATTGTGCCATCGTCGCTTTTTTACATCACTCTTCATACCAGGAAGTGAACCCGTACTAAGTGATATCTTTACAGCATACAAAAGTGAGGTTTAAGCACATCTTCTTGTGTAAGCGTGGAAGGTAAAGAATGCGGATCTTTGATAAACGTATCCTTGTTTTACAATTACAATATGAACTTCAAATGTTCCAAGAATTGCGACGCAGATGTTGGTAACCACTTGCCATAAGGTGAACAATCTATTAGCCATTTATTTTAAGTACTCTTAGTTTGACACAAAAATAGAAATTGTTACAAAGTATAATTATATCTGTCATTCAGTAGAAATTAATAGTATTTATTGTATAATTAATGTGTATTTAACATCAAAGTCCTAACTAGTCTGATATAAGGAACGTTATGTAAAGTTTAAAGATGTCAATTTGACCTCGTAATGATTCAACTCACGTCTTGAAATCACAACCGCGACTAACCGCGAGGCAATATGACTTACGTCCCCTTTTCTTGTTACAAGTCAGAAACGGAGAATCACTTGAATGTTGTATTCAATTTATTTCGCCCAGATCTATTGCTCAATACGCGTCGTATATGTCCACATTGTCAATATATAAGAATAATTTTATTGTTTAAAATAACACAATACCATTTGTTATAAGGAATGTAGTTCCCACACTAGAACCCCTGTGTTGTGGGTAACTACACACATCGAATTGTTTCAGTTATTCCATAAAGTGATTCCATAAAGTTATTTAACGTTACACGTAACTACCTTCCATTTTATTGCACTAATTTAAGCTGATTTGTGAGTGACAAAAGCTTCTTTCAAAACCTATTGTGATGTACTAAGATGTTATATACTAATAAATGTAGGTAGTGCAATTGTGACGTCTCGCTCACTCACTTTCGATCTGTCATCGGACGGAGCGGGCGTCCCTGATGAGCGCGTACCTACTCACTGATCACCGATTGTTTTATTAATTAGTTGGTAAATTCGTGGACATCACAGTCTGTATCCCGGCGCAGGATTAGAGAATGTCCCCTTACTGAGACCCGACAGGGGGTAATTTAATGTAATAACGTTTTGGAATTTTTATTATTTTCACACCATTTCCTCTTTGGGTTAAGTGAGCAAATGCTAAATATCTCTAATCTTTGAATTTTTTAAATGCAAGTTATGTTATGCGATTTTTTAACCTTGCAATGACGTCATATCCGCTCATCCTGCCTCAATGTTAATTCATAACTAGTACACTCATGTGCAATTAAAATTTTATTCAACTCACGAATATAATTGCCGGCTAAAATATTGCATTGTCATTGTCCAATAAACGCTTAATTATTCGCCTTGCGTAGTATCCGAAACCGGTGCGCGTGTGGGAAGAGTGGTTAATGTATTATAGAAGAAGCGCGGCAGGTGTTTAACGTACAGATACATATTTAGCACTCGGTGTTCTCTGTCTACCCCATAGTGTATCTGGATAGATAACAATAATACCGTAATAACGGTGATATGTGTTTTTTAATTTGAGTGTCGCGGCGTATGTTGAATGTTAGCCAGTATAATTATTACGTGTACAATTTTATAGCTCCTCTGTTTGGACAACGGGCAGCGTACAGAGTGAAAAGGATTAATGCTATTTTCACCGCGCTGGCTTAATGTGGGGTTCCAAATGTGACGTACCGTTTAATACTTTAGGAAATGTAACATGACGTCTGTAATCCCCGAAGAGGTAGGCAGAGGAGTGTGGTGCACTCCCACGTTTCACCAGTTACGTTTACGTCCTGCTATGGAATAGGTGGTGCGCCTATTGCCATATACCGGGCACATATCCAAACTCCGATTCACTATCAGAAAGTCTATGTTGGAAAAATCGGGGATTTCCAGGATTCTTCGAAAGGAATTCGCGCGCGCAACCAATACGATCAACGAAGCAGTCACTAACACTTTAGGTTACTTGAAAATGTGCCTTTCTGGTCCGCCAAACCACACGTGGCCAGTGTGGTCAACTTCATCCTTCATCCTTATTCTGATAGGAGGTCCGCGTCCATTTGTGGAAATTCCAGAGTCGTCGATGAACAATTCACAAAAAATATTGATTTAACATTTGAAATACACTGAAATAATCTTAACACGTGTATAAAATGTATGCGCAGTGTTAAAATTCCAGATGCGGAATTCGATAAAGAGGGGTGCATATATTTTGCTCGTGGTAAACATCTGAAACAATAGTATATGACCTAATCTTACTTTATCAGAATAAGTTGTGCTATCTTTTCTTCATTTTAACGAAAACAGTGGAATGATTAATAGTTTGCACGAAGACGTCATAATGTAAATTGAAATTCCTTTTGATGACGTCATCGGTAATCTCGTAAGTTTTGTTCAATATATTTCAATCTCTCGCACTCAGTTCTAATCCATTACGTTCCGATTCCATTTATGGTTTGGATCGGAATGGAATCGACTGTATTTGGTAATTTCTGGTGTGTTTATTTTGCACGGAATGTTTTTTTTTTATTGGCGCCAATGAGACTTCGATATCTCCCGACCGAATCCATTCATAAAAGAACTAAACTATAATTACTAAGTAAGTTGGTAATATGAATTTAGTTGGTAATCAATTGACAGGTGTGCTATGCGATGCGTTGTGATAGCTTGCTACATATATAGGATCGGTTGCCTTTAGAAGTTGACTGGGATTAGATCAGCTTAGGACCCAAAGAGTGGACTTTATTTAGCAATGTGGCGTTGATGGATAATCCTGTTAGACAAAACTTGTATCCAACTATAGCACTCAGGATATATTATCTTATCTCCCTACGTCTAGTTACCCATCTCCGTCCATAATGGGTCTGATGCAACTGGTAGCACAGGCGATTGATCTGATGCCGGAAGCCATGAACTACACTAAAGGTTCACAAAACTAACAATTATTTGCCCGTAATCCCCACGCTGGGCATACGCGTTGATGATCGCAGAGCACGGCTTCTCGCGCCGCCCACGCTACTGCCCGTCGACCGCCTGGACGGTTTGTCCAGCAGTGGACTGCAATAGACGAATGATGATCAAGTCGACTGCGTTTTTTCAATACATGATAATGCTAACTAGAGAGATCTTTATCAAAGGCCATTGATCCCAAACTTGTTAGAGCCTGTGCCACAATAACCAGTAAGTTGATACACTTCTGTAATTATATACTGAGACGCAGACCATCCTCGACATAATCACACTAAAATTTCCTCTGAGCAGTAATCGAACCCGCAACCACTTTTTCAGTAGTCAAAGAATACTAGACCAACGACCCAGTAAGCTACATTTTCGCAAGTCACGATAATCTTTATATATAGGGAATGACGTAATCGCTTCATCCGAAAAGCGATGACGTTATAATGAGTAGCTACATTTGTGAGTGATAAAAGTGTTTGCAGCTTTCGAATTATATGTATTTACATTTTTACGATTCGATTTACGATTGCACAATCTTGTCATAATTATATTGGACCAATATGGTCATTATTTTAAGCTGGCGATTATGATAACGACATTATCGTTAAAGTACCATCCACCACACGCTCTGACCACCACCTAGAATAGACTGGTCGAGAAAGCCATTACATATTAAATAATGACGCATTAAATACGTCCTTGTACCACTTGAATTAAAGTATTATACAAAAGTAAATAAATCAATTTAAAGGAAATAACAATTGGACAGTTGCTCTCAAGAATATACTTCACCACCCAAAGTGCTAACCTAAAGAAAGAAAGAAAGAAAGAAAGAAAGAAAGAGTTTCTTTCTTTCGTACAGAAAGTCACACACAACACATATCTTAACACCAAATCACCCCCGCACCTTATCACACCCTTCGCCTCACGTCATTTCCCGTCACGAAAGTGCAACTTCATTCCCCTACTGATACCCCGCCCTTATCGGCCGCTATCTTATCTCGACACTTACATATACATATTCTGAATTAATTCTGCCGCTTATCACACCGGAGGGTTTTTTTTTCTGGTTATCATAATGATAATGGGTTGTCAGTGAAATGTTTTTTCGATATTTAAATAGAGAATATACAATTTTTTTTTATCAAATGTTGTTGATAGGAATCTATGTGATACTAGTAGAAAAGTTCTGGAAACGATTTTCGAACAGGATTACCGAGAATAGAGGATAAATACAAAAAGAGTGATGAAGAATTCAAGTAAAGCATTAATTAAAATTAAGTCACGACCCCCAGTAACCCCTCCCCACTCTTAAATACTTACTCTCCATCCTCCCAATTATAGACATTTCATTAAAACCAATAAGTACGTAAATACACAATAATAATAATATAATGGACTGCCTCGTTCGTCGTATTGGTTGCAAGCGCGACTGCCGATCGAGAGTTCCTGGGTTCAACTCCCGGGTGGGACAGTATTGAATTTTTCTAAGTTAAAATTCCTGGTAGTGGCTCGCAGTTTGGATATGTATGTGCCCGGTGCATGGCAATAGGCTCATCACCTATTCCACAGTGGGACGTAAACGTAACCGGTGAAACGCGGAGAGTGTACTACACTGCTCTGCCTACATCTTTATGGATTACTGGCAAGATGTTATAGTTTTATAATAAAAGTAAAATATATAACCCACACACGACAATATTATTATCACTAAACATCATCATACTGCCGACAAAGTACACATAACATTGATGAAATATATAATATAGCTGATGTTTTGCTTAAAGGTAGAAAAAATACTCGTGCTAGATTCATAATATTTGTTCAGGACGGGAATCAATACCACAACCTCCGGTCCGGCGGTCAGAGACGCTAACCACTACGCCAATAGCCCAGTTACATATTATATCAGATACTAAATCACGTATTTTGTTACAGGAAC
>DWTO01005050.1:0-11023 GCA_018244755.1 Jemadia pseudognetus
ACCCTAGCTACAGGACTTCGACTTTTATCCTGGTGGGTCTACCTCCCACTGAACATACTTGCCTTCTCTGGACACACAGTCAATAACGATAATATCTACCTCTGCTGGGTTGAAAAATTGTTTCACGGTATTATAAACTTTACTCTTGTCAAGTAGTAAATTAGTATCAGATGTAATAGCAAAGTTATTGGCAACTAAGTTCAAAAGTTTGCTGTCAATCTTAAGTTGTTGTAGTCTCTCACGCATATAGTGATAGCCAACATCAGTCTGTAGATAAAAGATTTTTAGAGGTTTTGCTGGTACCATATCAAAAAATGGAATACCTGCTGACATATTAGCAAGCCAAGAAATCAAAAAATCAGTTTTTCCCACTTTAGGAGTACCACCAAGTACTAATAATCCACCTGGTATTAAGATTCTTGGGGAAATTATGTCTTGTGGTATTGGTGACTTATCGTTTAGATACTGCTTGACAGAAAAAGCTGAGATGTTTTCTTTAACTACTGGATTGCTTGATATTAATAGCTGGTTTATATCTATTTCTTCTGCAATAGCATCAAGAGCACTCCATCCACTCTTTTTACCTTCTGGAATGTTGAGAATAGAACACTTTAGGTTACTCAACTTATTAGCTATTTTTTCAGCATACTGTTTACCTGCTTCGTTATTGTCTGGCCAAATGATGATCTGTTTTCCATTGAGAGGTGAAAAGTCTGTCTGATCAATTGAGTCAAACATCACTGTTGTTGCTGTGATACCATGATTTGTTAATTTTTCAGCACATTTTTCGCCTTTTACTATAACTACTCTGTCTGATTTTATGACTTCAGGAATGTTAAAAAGAGGTCTTGAATCACTACTGCGCGTTTTAGTATTCCAAGCATAATAACTGTTATCATTATAAAGATAGACATAAATAATGTCTTTGCCGTTTTCATCACGGTAAATGAATCTTTCAGCATTGAGCCATTTTGATATTAAGCCAATAACGTCAAAAAGTTTAGTTTTACCAGTAACGAATGCCCAAAGACTGATGATATCTCCACTTTTACCGGTAACTAGGCTAGACCAATTTCCTGCTTTTATGTCGACTACGATTTGGTCCTTTTGTAGATCAGCAATACAAAACTTCTTTTTATAGAATTTTCCATTAGGAAAAAGATGAGAAATGCATGCTTTAATATTATGAAGTAGCAGTGATCTAATTCCTAAAACATCTTCAGAATCTTTCCACAAAAAATTTTCTGTAATACTCCAAAAATCCATATATCCCCCATATTTATTTTTTTACTTTTAAATTTTTTAATTCCAATTAACTGTTGCCTTCATAAAACTCGCATAACTACCATATTCTGGAGTAATCACTGAGATAATCTTATTTTTTTCACCATATCCACTAGTTTCCGTGCCAACCTTAACTAAACATTCTAGGCCATTTAGTTCTGAAATAGATTTAATTTTACGGGCAAGATTTGCTTCTTCTCGATCATCATGAGGATAGATATTGCGAGCTGACTCCAAAATACTCCTAATCATTGAACGACCCATTTCTCCCCAGACATCTTCTCCATTTTCGTTGGGTTTACTTCCTTGAATACCAAAGATTTGATAGATCTTACGTTTTGAGTATGGTCCTTCTACCACAGTAAATTCGAGATTTAAGTAAACGCTGCCAGTATTTTTACTTTTCGTCAGCAAGCCATTTGGTTCATGACCTCCAGGACAAATTTTAACCAATACTTTTGCTATGGTACCTGCTGGTATTAAGCTACTCCTTGGTTTCGCAGTATTAAAATCAGTTAAAAAATCTGTTAGCATATTGTCCCCTATAAATTAAGTGAAAAAAGAATCAACTCCACTGGTCTACAACCTTCCAACGACCATCTATCTTATCGACAAGCTTACTTGCCACACGTTCACCATTACGCAATTCAAATGCTATCTGACGTACAGCACTCTCCTCATCATGAGCAAACATCACCATACCAGTACTATAAAATCCCCTCAAAGAACCAGCTCCGCTCAAACCCTGAAATGGATCTTCTTCGAGCATCTTTTTTGATAATTTTTTTGTATGATGAGTGAGTACAATGCAAGCATCTGGATTGACAGCACTGCGTAGCTTTTCAAGAGTCTTTTGCAGAAAAAACAGCATAGCACTATTATCATTTTCATTTCCATACTCGCTGCTAAAGATGTTACGCAATGGATCTATGGCTAAAACATCAGGTTTAAAGCGTTCATTCACAATTTCCTTGATTTCACTTACTTCATCATGATTAAATGATAAGTGCACTTTTGGCGTAATGATTAGGTTGTTAGCAGCCACATCCAAAAGTTCATTATCAAGTTGAAGTTGTTGCAAACGTTCTTTCATATATTCATATTCAATTTCAGTTTGCATGTAGAAAATTTTCAAAGGTCTATTTGGTGTCATACCAAGAAATGCTCTACCAGCAGCCATGTGAACAAGCCAAGAGATCAAAAAGTCACTTTTGCCGATTTTAGGTGGGCCACCTAGTACCAATAAACCTCTTTTCGTTAAAATTCTAGGGCAGATTATATCTTCTGGTATTGGCGTTTGATCACTTAAATACTCCTTTACGCTGAAGAAAGGGATTTTTTGACCGATATTGAAAAAGCTTTGTTCCATATTACTCCTTTTAAAATTAAATTTAGGCAACAGAAGCCAAAGTTTTGGCTTTAATTTTCGCAAGTAATTTACCCAGATGCGGTTCTTCAACCATATTCAGGCAGCCACTGCGGTCTTTAGCAGGATATCCCCAAGTATTAATAGTCTGACAGATAAATGAACGTACTTCTGTGCCATTATCTTTCTTAATTCCAACCATGCTGATCACCTCATCAATAATCCCTGGAATCTCACTAGCAGTTTTAGCCCCTTCACATTGAGGCAGCCAGGTTGGACGATTGCAGTCATCAAGATATTGACCTAATGTGCCCACTATGATAATGTCTTTGTCTCTGATATGTTGAAATTGATTGAGCCAGGCCATCATTTCTTGAGCAAGTAATCCATAAGCAGCTCTCATATCCTGTTTTCCCGATCTCTCAGAAAAAGCTTCAGGTTGCATTTTTGCCCATAATAGACATAAACGTGAAGCAACAGTTATGCTATCAATAAAGATAGAGCGGTATTTAGAAACCTCAGAAAGAAGATCTTTGTGCTTGCTACAGACATGCTCATAGTGCCTTTGACTATATGCTTGATCAGATTTCAGTGCAGGGTTTGGCCCACCAATAAGACAAGCAATATCTCTGGCCTCATTCCAAGTGCGCATATTGATAGAATCCCCTTTCCAGTCTTGTACAGCTAAAAGTCCTGCTTCAAAATCAAGACAAAGTGTTGGTTCATTCAAAGTTTTAAGCAGACTGGTTTTGCCAATTCCATAAGGTCCAAAGATTACTACCTTCACGCCTGTTACTATTTTTACCCTTTCTTCGCTGTTTATTATTTTTAAAGTCATATATCGTGGCCCTCCTATAAGAGTTATACTAGAACTGTTACTTGTTATTTAATTTGCTAAAAAAAATTTTTTATGTGCCGTCTTATTCGTTGCAAAGTGTTATAAACTGTTGTGCGTGGTATTCCATTTATTTCAGCTATTTCTGGAACACTGAAAAATTCCAGTTGTCTGCATAGCACCTGCCATTCTTGGGGTAGTGTTGAGATAACATCGTTCACATCAATACGAGTTGTTATTTCAGTGATAGAACGACATTTATCATCAACCACTTCATGTAGATCATCAGGATCAACATAGAATATACCCTGTCTGCCACCGCGTTTTTTACAGAGTTGCTTATTGATTAAATTAATAGCTCTACACTTAACAAGTTGACATACAAAGGTAGAAAAAGAGCTTCTACTTTCGTCATATTTCTCAATAGTAGGCCAAATCATACAGAAAAGTTCTTGCTCAATATCTTCAAGACTTTCATGCACAAAACACTTTAAGTTCTTTATACATTTTGCGTAATGTCTAACGTACTTGACAATTATGGGATCAATTCCTGAGTAAGAATTCTTTGATTTCATTGGAGCTCCTTGAATAACTAACTGTCAAGGATGACCTTTATAGACGGTTAATTGCAGGTTCAGAGAAATTTAAATAATTGCGGTGCGATTTTTAACCTATTGATATTCGCTTGCTTTTTTTTGAGAATAATTGCGGTAGCATTTAAAATAATGTCGATGTAAACATTAGCCTTCAAAACTTGAATAACTCTTATATAAGGTTGTTTGTGGTTTTATTATGAATATCGACTCTAAATCTTTAAATGATAAAGCAGAACTATTGCTTAACATAAGATCTTGTCTTTTTTACCTTTTACCAAGAGGAACTTTTCGTGGTGATAAGTTTTACGTAGGTGATGTGCATGGTAATAAAGGAAAAAGTCTGGTAGTAGAATTAAGTGGCAGTAGAGCAGGATTATGGAATGATTTTGCAACTGGAGAAGGTGGTGACATTATCGACCTTTGGGCAGCTGTGCATAGAAAGAATGCAAGGACAGAGTTTCCTGAGGTAATGGCTTCTATAGCTGAGTGGCTTGGAAATAATAAAAAATACATCGAGAAACAGTATGTTGATGAAGACTTCGAGAAATTTATTACCCACAGTTGGAACTATTATGATGAAAATGGTCAGGTGATTGTAAAAGTTTATCGTTCTGATCCTCCTGGAAAGAAAAAAGTATACAAGCCTTTTGATGTTAAACAATCTAAGTTTGCAGCACCAGAGATAAGGCCACTCTACAACATTCCAGAAATCTTAAAGTCTGATAAAGTTATTTTGGTTGAAGGAGAAAAATGTGCAGAAGCGCTGATAGAAGAAGGTATTACAGCTACAACAACAATGTCAGGAGCAAATGCACCTATTGAGAAGACAGATTGGACTCCACTTAAAGGTAAACACGTTGTTATATGGCCAGATAATGATGAAGCAGGTAAACGATATGCTGAAAATGCTGCAAAAAAGCTTTTAGAAATCGGAGTTGAATCACTTGTTATGCTTAATATTCCACAAAATAAAACAAAAGGTTGGGATGCTGCTGATTGTGTGTTAGAAGGAATAAGAGCTTCTGAGTTTATTGAAAGGAGGTTAAAGAAAAATGATAAACTCAATATTTTAGATTGGAATCTCAGCCGTTATTTAGGTGAAGTACCAACACAAAAGTTCCTAGTTGAAGGGTTATTTCCTTTAGGCGTTACTTCAATAGTAGCTGCTATGGGAGATACAGGTAAAGGAATGCTACTACTTGATTTAGCCCTCAAAGTTGCAAGTGATACAGATCAGATCTGTGGTTTTGGTTCGCTTGTAAAAGAGCACGGATCAGTGGTAATTTTTTCAGCAGAAGATGATGCAGATGAGATACATCGTCGCTTAGAACGTCTTGATCCTGAGGGTAATAGAGCAAAGTACCAGGATCGTGTATTTATTGTACCTATGCCAAATACAGGAGGACCATTTTCTATAATAAAAACCAATACGCGTGGTAAATGTCCTGAAAATTCAGAAAAATTTGAAGGTATTAGTGAACAATTAAATGCAATTGAAAATTTAAAACTGATTATTTTTGATCCATTAGTATCATTTGTTCATGCTGATATAAATTCAGATCCAGAACTTGGGTGGTATTCAACAGGATTGCTTGCAAGTTTGGCAACTGAAACAGGAGCTACTGTAATTGCTGCACATCATATGAGAAAACCTAAATGTGGATCAATTACAACCGTAGAACAAGCAAGAGATGCAATAAGAGGTACAACTGCGCTTGTTGATGGAGTTAGGTGCTCTTTTGCATTATGGCCTGCACCAGTAGAGCATCAAAATTCAGTGTGTAATACACTAAAGCTTGAAAGAACTCATAGTAAAATTTATCAGGGAGCAGTGGTTAAGTCCAATGGGGCAGCAGACAGAAGTGTAAGAACTTATTTGCGTTCATCAACAGGCTTGCTAGAAGATATATCTGAACAAATTAATGCTATTAAGTCCTCTGATGAAGAGTTAAAAAATATACTTATTCACTACATTAAACTTTCAGCCCACGAAGGCCATCCATTTACGCATACAGGTGGTCCTGGAGTTTTCAAGCAACGGCATAAATTACCACCCATGTTTCATAATGCTAGCAGACATAAACTTGAACGTTTAGTACAGAGTTTGCTAAATGAAAATAAGATAGTAAAAGGTATGGCCGCAGATTCAAAAGAAGATAAGTGGCTTGATGTTCCAACTGGTCCTTTTGCAAGAGGTGAAGGTAAATTTAAGCTGGGTGCAGGGGAATTCAAAGTTGCTAATAGTCTTTAAAAACAGTTTACAGCCATCAGCATATATCTGCTATAATAAAAGGTTAATTACAAACTTGAAAAAACTTTTATTTAAAAAATGGGTCATACAAAAAGCATTTAAGCCGAACTGGGAATACAAATTTTGCAACTATAGGCAAGCTTGATGTGTTTCATTACTTTGGTTAAGCCGATCTGAGTTTTATAGTTTCCGTGATTTCTGGCAAAATTTCAAAATAAGGAAATAGAAATATAATACACCCAAACTATTGAAATTAGGTATTTTTATCCATTCAATATCTATAAGACTTTATCTTTCCAGTTCCAAAAGACTTAATGAATCAGATCGCCATAAAACCCGCTACAGTAGCTAGCTTTCCACTTTCCGAAAATCTTATATATTATTATAATATGTAAATAACACTATACATATATATATACTAATAACAAATAATAATAAACAATATGAAAATATAATGAGATTAACTAGAATTAAAGTAATGCTTAGGGAGTGAAGAAAAAAGAAGTTAAGGGAACTGGAAAGGTCTTAAAATATTTATAAATACAAGAAATAGCCTTTAATGCGGATTTAAAAAGATTCTACAACTTCAGGGTCAATTATCCACCCAAAACCTAAGTTGCTTACGTAGAGTAGCTTAAAACTCAATTACAAGTCACTTCTAAATTATTTTCTACTTTAAACTTTTACTTGTTAAAAAAACTCATTTTAGTCTATCACGTCTTTTATTTGTTGTAAAATATTTTTTCAAACAGGCAAAGTAATCGTCAGCTGATGTTTGAATTACGTATGCTATTCCATCAAAATATAAATCAATAACTGCTGGTATATCAGAGGCTTATAAATATGGTCAGAAGTTAGATGCAAAACGTTCTCGTAGACATTTTTACACTTGTGTTGAAGGTATGGAAGAGAAAGTTACAAACCAACTAAATAAGGATATTACAGTGTATGAAAAGATTTTACCAACCGATTACAAATCGCTAGAATATGGAAGTATTATGCCAGTTGAAGATTCAAACATTTGGCTTTACTATAATTAGATCTCAGCTACAATACCAGACTCCAGAACTCTTCAGTCTTGGCAGAATCTGGTGCAGTTTATGAGATCTGGTACTTTCTGCTAGCAAAAAAATGATGTATTTTCAATAATTTAAGGGTTGACAGATTTCTGAGCTGTAATCTGGTTTAGGTGGCAAAAAACTTAGGAATATTGAGGGGTTTTGACCAGTTTTCAGTTTCCAAAGTTTTCTATTATTATATAATAATAAGTAGTATGAATTAACATATACTACTTTCATCTTACTACTCAAAAAACTTAACATCTGTAAAAAGGTAAAAGCCACTACAATTAAGTTTCAAAGCGATTCTACAACCTTACCACCAACAAGATAGCTTAAAATTCAATTAAGAGGCATTTCTAAATGGTTTTTTACTTTTATGAAATTTAGCTCTAAGTTTTTACACTTTTTTGATCAAGACTTTTCTTTTCTTCTACCAATTTATCAAAGTCTGACTTGTATGACTTATCCTGTGTTTTTCTAAACACCTCATATTCTTTTGTAGCTAGGGCAATTGCTACTTCATGAGAGGTTTTGCCATAATTCTGTAATATATCTTGCTCATTAAATCTTAAAAATGCATCGAGTTTCTCTTTCCAATCCTTCATATACATTACTTTACCCCTGGCAGCTTGAAACTCTGCGTAATCTATATACATATTTACTATTCTGTTTAGCTGAGCAATTTCATTTTTATCTAAATAGTTTTTTGCTACTTGCGTGTCAGAAAGAAAGATTTTTCCCTTAGGTGCCTTACGCCAATTTGTTAATCCCATATTAGGTTTATTTCTATCCACTCTGTTAGCAATAATTTCTGCTGCTGTATTTCCAGTAATAGCAAAATGCAATTTATTCTGCACTATAGCAAAGAAATTTTTCGTTTCGGTTGAACAACTTACATAGTCTACTGAAGTTGCATAAATGTCTGTGATTTTCTGATAAGCCATACGCTCACTTGCACGAATTTCTCTAATTTCTTCAAGTAACTCATCAAAAAATCGAGTATCAAATCTAGAGCCATTTTTAAATCTATTGCTATCAATCACGAAACCTTTGAAAATATACTTCTTTAGCTTATCAGTTGCCCATGTACGAAAAGCAGCACCACGCTCTGAATTGACACGATAACCAACTGATACCACAGCCTCTAAATTGTAGAAAACCACATCACGCTTTACTTCTCTTTCTCCCTCTTTTTGAACTATCGAGGATTCCTCGGTAGTTGAGTTTTTATCTAGTTCTTTACATAGATAAATGTTCTTTAGATGCAATGAAATATTATCAATTGAACAGCCAAATAACTCAGCCATATGTTTCTGAGTAAGCCATAGATTTTCATTTTCAAATCTAACTTCAATACATACCTTTTCGTCATCTGTTTCATAGAACAAAATTTCATTATGATCATTTCTGTTCATACACTTCCTTTAACATCCTTTAAAAAGCAAATAAAAAGTACTACTAATGATTGGGTTGATATAAATAAACTTACGAGTAAGTTTAACATCGTTTTCATTCATTGTAAAGAAAAAATTTGTATGAAGGAGAAAACTCATTTTGCAATAGCTTTCATAAGTTCCTTGTATCTCTCATCTTTTTTTATTGAGTGTTCCCAGAAAGCCTTTAAATTAGCTGATAGCAAGAAAAACAAAGTATAATATGTTTGGTAAGTTGCGTAATTGAGAAGAAATAACTTAACTAAAACGAAAAAATTTTAGTGCAAATCAAATTTCCAACCTCATTTCTAGTATATATCTGTTAAGAGGTGGTTGAAAGAGCTACTATAACGTAGACAACCTTAATCCATATACTTCTTAGGAGTAGCACATGATTCTCGAATTTCCGTTGTTGGCCAACAAAAAAACTATAAACCGCTTTTTGATAGTACGTTCGAGGAACCAAACGATATTTAGGAGTCAGTGCTACTTATAGTCAATGTTTTGGTGATTTTATGATAAAAGCAATAGATTTTTCAACTTTAAAGAACTCATCTCCATATAAAGAATTTATTATGCAAGATTGGCTTGCCATTGGAAGTCTCTCCTCTTTTTTTGGTGAACGAGGAACAAATAAATCTTTTTTAGTTCAAGAATTAATGACAGCTATTGCAACTGGTCAACAGTGGTCAGGTACAAGTTTTTTACCAGCTAAAGTTTATGGAGTATTTTCAGAATATGATGAAACCGAACTATTATGCCGTCAATATAAAATCAATAAAAGTTGTGAAATAAGCAACCTTGACAGAATGAAAATGATTTCCCTATTTGGTAAAGAAAATTTATTAATGACTTTTAATAACAATAACGTAGGAACACTCACTCCTCTATTTAATGAATTACTTAGTGATATTAAATCATTTAAACCTAAACTTGTAGTACTAGATAAGGCATTAGACTTATTTGGAGGCGATGAAAATAATAATTCTCATGTTAGACAGTTTATTCATAGATGCTGTGCTTATATAGCAAGAGAAGTTAATAGTTCTGTTTTGTTGTGTAAACATGGGTCAATAGGAGAAGTATGGCGTAATACAATAGAATTTCATATACACGCTTATCTAGATGAAAAAAGTAACTATCTAGAGAAAAAAAATAACGTACATGTAGAAATTTTACCGCAAAAGACTTTATTTGCCGGAAAGCTATAGATAAGTTCTTTAAATTTTAAAAAATAGTATGTCAATCCTAACACTGGACCTCGGCAAACAGACAGGCTGGGCAATTCTAACAGATGGAATAATTGAAAGTGGAAGCAAAAGTTTTCATGGTAGTCGTTTCAGTGGAGGTGGAATGTGCTTCTTAAACTTTCGTAATTGGCTCAATTCTTTGAAACATGAGTTCACTGCAGTGTATTTTGAGGAAGTAAGAAGACATCTAGGAACTGATGCAGCGCATTGCTACGGTGGTTTTCTTGCAGTTCTCTCTGCTTGGTGTGAAGAACATCATGTGCCCTACCAAGGTGTTAATGTTAAAACTATCAAACGCTTTATAACAGGCAAAGGTAATGCAAGTAAGAGTGAAGTTATTGAAGCTGTAAAGAAAAAAGGGGTTTCACCTAGAGATGATAATGAGGGGGATGCTTTGGCATTAATGTTCTATATTAGTAAAGATTTTAATAGTCTAAAAATACCATAAAAGTGGGTCCTTTCGGCCATACTGGCGGGTTTGGTGGTGCTGACCTCAGGCCTTCTTTAGTGTCAGAGATATTTTAAATATTAACTTTTTAATTATTAAGAATTTAAACATATATGAATTTAGCAATTCACTACTATCCTACTCGAAACCTAGTTGAATATGATCGTAATCCACGTAAAAATGACGATGTAGTCAACAGAATGTGTGCTTCAATCAGGGAATTCGGCTTTCGTATTCCAATAGTTGCAAAAAGTGATGGTACTGTGGTTGATGGTCATTTGAGGCTTAAAGCAGCAAGAAAACTTGGTATGGAGAGTATTCCAGTTGTTTTAAGTGATAATTTAAATGAACCACAAACCAAAGCTTTTCGATTACTGGCAAATCAATCAGCTAATTGGGCAAAGTGGGATGATGAGCTTTTAAAAGTAGAAATTCAAGAGTTAGAAGATTTACAGTTTGATCTTAAAATGACTGGATTTGAATTAGAAAAAGTTCAACA
>DWTO01005051.1:0-11023 GCA_018244755.1 Jemadia pseudognetus
TCGGAGTCTGGATATGTGCCCGATGCATGGCGATAGGCTCACCACCTATTCCATAATGGGACGTAAAAGTAACTGGTAAAACGTGGGAGTGTTCTGCATTCCTCTGCCTACCTCTTCGGAGATTACAGGCGTGAAGTTACTTTACTTTAGTAATGATCCGCAAGAATCCACAACGAAATATGGGACCACCATTGACGCGGTATTTTTCAGATATTTAGAAGATATCAAGTCTCAAAGTTATGTTTCTTATTTCAGTTACCATAAACCTATAGTTTCAATGATAAATATTCCTGAATAACCTACCTGTATTGTAATATAATAAAAATATTTAGAACAATATTAACTTCTCATTTATTTAATAAAAGAAAAAAAAATGTTTTCTTATCGGTCACCACGCCACACCACCACCCAATTATCTAATATCAAAGAAAAACAAAGGAACAAATATTGCATAAGTAAAATAAATAAATAATTACATAAGTTGTTTAAAAATGTTATGCAATAGCTTTACCGCGGCAGTGTCAGAGTGCCACACGTTTTTTTTTTAATTTTTGCTTTTTTTTGGTGTATGACAAACAAAATTATGCGTTAGTAACAATTATATGCGAGTCATCGTTATTAGCAAAGATAAAAATGGTATGAAGTATTTATTATTTTTCTTTGTTGGCTGTGATAAAACAACTATGTATGTATTTTAAGCATTTTTTGGTGTTTCAGAAATAAAAGGTTGCGTTGATTTTTAATTATTAGTATATTATAATAGTCACATCCTCTGCCTGTAATCACCGAAGAGGTAGGCAGAGGAGCGTAGTACACTCCCACGTTTCACTAATTACGTTTACGTCCCACTATGGAATAGGTGGTGAATCCATTGTCATACACCGGGCATAAATCCAGACTCCGAGCCACTATTAGAAAATCTAAGTTAGAAAAATCGAATAGTACCCAACCCGGAATTTGAACCCAGGACCTCTCGTTCGGCAATCGCGCTTGCAATCAACAAAACGAACGAGCCAGTTACAAGTTAATATGACTTAAAGTACTACGATTTAACAAAAATATATAAAGTTTTCGTAGTATGCAGATTGACATAAAAAAATCTTGGTTTTTTATGGCGTCGTGACTTCGCTACCTATTCAATTCCCATGAACCGTTCACACAGGAAGCGCTAATATCCCATGGGAAAGTCCTTGTGGTGCGACTTCGATGATACCGGTATCTCGGGGCAAAAAATGCAACTACATAAATGTAAATTTGAAGAGGATTTTAGACGTCGTTTACTTTTGGCGATTCTTTTTAATAATATTTTTTACTACTTAGTTTTTCATTGCAACGCCTTTTTTTTGTCTCTATCCTGCTTCTAATATGGACCACTAGACGTACCGACTGGAGCTGTTAACCGAGGAATACAGAATTGCATGAGCCACTCGGAATTTACTCAAATAAACTATTAAATTAATTAATGAATGATCCTATATGTTCTCAAGTTATTACGAGATATTTTTATTATGGCAATTACAAGCGACGATGTTTTAAATTCATTTTCAATCACGGAGACATTTCTGACATATCGTTTACGATAAAAATTCTAAGAGAAGATACGGTATGGAACGGTAAATCTGTTGACTACGATGATGGCCAAGTTTCTTCTTTCGTCTTGCTATAAATAACCCATTATAAAGAAAGAAAGAATAAATCATACAATTCATACATTCGGACGAGATGCAGCAGTTAATTATAATTTATAAACTTAACTAAGTGTTTTTTAATATGACACATCGTTTATTTTCCCTCGCGTCACAGTATGAACGCTTCACACTGCGCTACAAACTTTAAATCACCCCTAAATAACACCCCATTACTATATTTAATACCACGACGGCCCGGCAAGCACGTGCCAACTTGCCAACTATGTCGAATATTCCCACCCAAATTCATTCCCACAGGAAATGTTCTATCATAATGCTTCGTACACCTCTATGGTCGCCGTTCGCATTAAAAATATTGTTCGAAGGATATTCGCCTTTGCTGCATAAGGAATTGGACATGTAATACTTTGATATGTGCTAGTTTACAGTCGTTTACTGTGTCACAAAGTTACAACAGCGTGCCTTTGGTAATCGCGAATTGTCAATCTTTTTGTTGACTTTATGTCGCGTGGAAGTTTTTTCAATATACTTGTACGATACCGTTGAGAGAATCGTGAGAATTTTATTATTTATTCTCGAACAGGAAAAGAGTAAAGTCTCTGTAGCTAACGTCGCTGTTTTATGCCAATATACGATTCTTTAGGTAATATAAATATTTTTTCTTTTACCAAGAATTACAGTTTAAGTATAAACATACTAATTAATACATTTATGGTAACATCAAACAAAATATATGTTAAATATATAACCGTGCGAGGATCTCATTTGCGCTCAATTCGCACGCTTAATAAACATGTCAACCCTCCACTGCGGGGGTGAATGCCGTCGTTAATAAAAATTCTCACGCGCCTCCGAAGATTCCCGGTCGAATATACCCGTGATGCCAGTAAGTTAGGTCGCCATTGTTAGCGGGTTAGAAAAGGTCGTGCAATTGTTAAATGTATTTATCATTGAGATATTCAACTTTTAGTTAATGACAATTTTCAATAATGAATTTTGAAGTGAAACTATTTGTATTGAAAATTATAGATTTATTATGATTTACGGCATTATTTTTTGCGCTTTATTGTAACTATACCTTTAAATTATTGTTTTACCAAATTTATTAAGAAAAACTTTACCTTTAAATACTTATGTTATGAGGGTTCTCATTTTCTAAATGTGTAGAAACTTATCTATTTATGACAAGATAACATTTGCCAGAATATATATAATTAAGTTGTCTTACACTAAGTCTTACAAAACCCCTCAGGGGAGGCCTATGTCCAGCAGTGGACTACAATAGGCTGATGATGACACTAGTCATACAATTGCGGTACCCGCTTCTATCTCATACATATTACCGGAATTATCCCGATTTATGAAGAGCCTAGGGTGTTAATTCAATTATTATTAATAAGTTATTAATAAAAGTTATTATTATTAAGCGATTTGGTTTATTGACATGTAAGAATAAAAATCGTAATCATTAAGAAATAAATAAATCGTTCAATAAATAACTCCGGTGCGGATAGACGTTAGACCCCGCGAAATTACACACGAAGATCGCGTAAGCTCTTGACGGGTTGACGTGTTCAAGAAAACTGCAACTCTATTTATAACAGGATTAAGACGATTTATCAGGTAATTGCGTAATTATTTACGTTAACAAGACTACATTTATTTTTTACACGAATGAAATTTTAAAAGGTAACGTTTTAATATTGTAACAATAAATCACGAGCACTATTATATATACACTATATTGTCATACACTGGGCACTAATCTAAGTTCCGAACCACTGCTGAAAATTTTAATTAGACGTTCTAATTAGAAAGATCCAATAGTACCCAAGCCGGGATTTGAACCCGGAACCTCTCGATCAGCAGACGTGCACACAACCCCTCAAACATCGAGACAGTCAGTATAAAAACTAAGTACGCGACATAGGCTCGTATTTCTCAACCCGATGCAAAGATTTACAATGAGTTTAAATTTAATTGAATAATAACTGATTTATGTAAATAATGATTTATTTGCATTTCTTAAGTGAAGGGGAGTTGGAGCTGGAGGAGACAGTAAATTCGTTGGCACGTGCGCGTGCGCGGTTCCTGCCCTACTTGACCCTTGCAAGGGATGCCTTACCCGTCGACTTCCGTGAGAAACACAAAGGGGCTGGTTTCCTTGATGTTTATTCAATCGATCGTTTATTTATTTGTCAAACCCAATAGCTTCAGTATAGTGCTAAGATTAAAATTATCCTATTAAGAATATTTCTAAACACAGTGATACTTTCGATAGAAAAAAATATGATTTTGTTGTTATTGGTAAACAAATTAACAATAAAAATAATTCACTATTTTTATTAATTCATACCGTTTATTATTAAAATCAATACAAGTGCCAGCAATACAATCAATACAAATACAATTAACTTTAGGATAAAATAACAGTTAATTCATCCATACTACATATTAAGTAAATAAAATATCTCGTACATTATTTACAAGTAGTCAACTAAAAGTATCAACTAGAAGAAAATCGGATTACTGTATAAAAGCCCCCTCAGCTATATTCTAATGGTTAAATGTCAACTTAATTATCTGTGCGGCAACTGAGGTATTCCCACAAATTCCCAGTTCCCACAGTTCGTTCCGTGTCCCGTGTGAAATTATCAAATTCTCAGCGTAATTTTTTTTTGTCCGGTCCCTTATTTATGAAACTCAAATTCGGTCATATTATCCCACGGAAAGCTTTCGAGTGATTTAAATAGCTATTTTGGGATCAAATGTATTTGGTTAGTCTTTCAATCTACAAAATTAATTGTCCAAGACTTTTTGTAAAACATTTTATAATGTTCCGTAGAGATCATCACATTAAAATCATATCGTGGTTGGGATATTGTTAGGACAGTGACAAATATTCTGTGCTTTGGAGAGAGCATTAAACAGGAAGTTTTGGTACTTAGAATTTATTTATTTATTCTTTATTGCTTACCTATAACTAGGTTACCAAGGACGGACTTAATGCCTGATTGCATTCTGTTAATGCAATCAGGCATTGCAATGCAATGCAATGCAATTGTGAATTTGTGAACAGTAAACGAATTATCTTAGTTTTTGAAGGACAATGTAACTCATGAAGGATTTCGCTACATCGTATTTGTTATATACAACTTAGTTTTAGAGAATTTTAAATATATCACGAACAGTTTACATGTATGTATAAGAAAAGGCTGTAACCAAGACACATGTTTAACTATTTCATTCATCAGCGAACTATCCTCTTTTATACGGAAAACTTATTACCTACATCTGGCGTCAAACTTTCTTTTCCTGCTATATTTCAGCCAAAATGTAATATTTGGGCTGAATAATAAATAAACCAAACAGCCTGTTCAGACTTATCATTATTGTATAGCTTAAAAAAACAGATGAAACTCACTGACCCAATTACATTAATTAATGGTATTTAAAACGGTTGCTGTGGAAATATCGGACAAGCCCTTACGAAGCATGCCCTTTTATAATCACCTAACTAAACATAAAAAGGGCAAGGAATTATTGGTTGTTTTGTTGTCTGTGTAATCCTTGTAAATTTCACACGGCAGCCGGCTTACGCGACGGATCCCGTGAGAAGTCAGTTAGCGTGGGACCGCGTCAACGCACGCCTCCGATTGTTACTATACAATTCGCACTCGTAACTACAAGACGTCGTATTTGTGTGTATTTTGTTTATTTATAAAAAAAAACCATGTAATACACGGGCAGATTTAATTCTGAAGTTCCATTTGAATTACGGCGCACGACTTCGTTTTGTGTTTCAACTTTCAACTAAATGGATCCCTTAATTTTTTTGTGGCACCCTTGCGAATTTTTCGTGGAAGTCTTCGGTTCCCGCCACAAATACCGTGTGAAGTTAGGTACAGTAAGAGCATTATACGAACGCGGTGAAATGTTTTTAATGTGTGAGGATAAAATAAAAAGTTTCTGCAGATATTTTGAAATTTTCACTGTTTTGAAATGACTTTTTTTTTGTGAAATTGCGTCAGTGCTCTTTACATTGCAAATTGTATATTTTATTTGTGAATGTCTTGAAAGTCGTTTGCGTGTAGATATTTCAGAAGATCGTGACAGCTGATCGACAGGTCTTGCTTTAGGTTCCCGGGTCGGGTACTTACCATTGGGAGTTATCCAATTTGAAATTCTTAGAGGGGAATTTAAATTTAAATTAAACTTTTATCTGGTGTATGGGGATAGTCTAACCACAATGTAACTGCTAAGAGCGAATATATTCCTCCCGTCTCTCTGCCTACTACTTCGGGGATTTATGGGCATGATGTTATAGTACATTTCAAAAGATATTTCTTATCTAATACAATTTTATTGCCCAAAAGTACAAGGAAGATGGAGATGTTTCAACGCTTTGATGCAAAATGCGCGGTTGATGCAAAGATCTTTTACTTTGAAGCTGCTTTGAAGCGAGGCGTAGCCCCGGCACGTGACGATGGGAATCGTTGAAAGGCGACCGGCGCATAGTAATTATGTTTATTTATACACTTATTACTATCTATTTCACTAGTTTGTATTATTCGTTCTCAATTCTGTACAATGTATCTATATCATGGCGCTGTTACGAGTATACAATGTTCATTACAATAAAGTAATGAGGCTATTGTTTGCTATTGTTTCATTCATTCATTGTTTTAGTGGGGCTCATCGATATTTTCTTAATTAACAATTAGGTATTCGTTTTAATTACGGAATAGAGTAAAACATTCAGTTGGTATCAATGTTAAATATACGAAAATAGCGTCTAACGATGTCATGTTTTTTTATTTCTTGAGACTTGTCGAGGCTGATGGAATAAAACGAAGTACAATAAAATAATGTCAACTTACGAAGATATTATTATACGACTATGTTCAGGTAATAATTATTATATTGTAGTGCTAGGTCTCTTTCGGGGTAAGCAGAGAGCGCCGAGTGTAAATCATCTCTACCCTAATACCCCTCCCATGCTTTCAACCTTCATTCAAATTTCAGATAATGTAAGGCACAATCGCCGTGCAACGTTTAAAATGAGTTGCATTCTTTTTTAAATATTGTAATTTGCGGGTAGAAAATAAAAGTTTAACGGTTTTTGTCCCATTACGTTTACACAGAATTACTGACGATTCTCGTGTGACACTAGGCAGGCAAAGATAAATTAGTTTTTGGGACGCGTGGGAACGTTTATTAAGTGCGTGGGAAACTTATGTTACAACTTATTTACAATGGAAGTTTTGAACTTTGGAAGTTCTAGGTCTACTGATATATTTTTATTTGTGTTTTTAGAATAGATGTCTTTCTTTACTATCCGAGAATAAGGCTCCTCCTATATGTTTCAGGTTTTGAGGATATATCGAATTTTAAAAAAACTATGATAAAACATTACTTTCAAAGCAATAATATTATATAAAAATTATCTAAAATTATAGCTTATAATTTCATCATACCTAATAAGATGTTATTTTTATATATCGTCATACAAAATTTTATTATATTATTCTTGAGAAAGAATTATACATAATTCTTACATTTGTAACTTTTCAACATCTGTGTGAATGAATAAACAACATTGAATGAGTAAAAAATAATTGACGTATATTTATTTACCCTCCCAGTTTTTTCATTCACAAAAAAAAACGGCTTGTGTCCCGTGTGAAGGCGAAAGGGTGGGAACGGGTGCCGTCATTTGGTTTTTAGTGGACGTGTATATTTTCATGTAGTTAATTATTATTTTAGAATTTCCGATAGGCATCTATAATCCCCGAAGAGGTAGGGCAGAGGAGTGTAGTACCCACGTTTCACCAGTTACGTTTACTTCCCACTATGGAATATCTGGTGAAGTGTATAAGAAAATCCAGTAGTGTCCGAACCGGTATACGAACTCAAGACCTCTCGATCGGCAGTGGTGCTTGCAATCGACTAACCTAACCTAACGCACATCTCTACAAATTCGCAGTGAAGTGTGTTTCAGGTCTGCAGCGGTGGCAGTAGAGACCCCAACCCAGGACCGGGACCTACAAGCTGTCATAGGCTATTAGATATCTTCCAGCACAATATTCTATTCACTGTGAACCAGATAACTAGTTTAAATAATTTGAACGGTTGATCCATCAAAACAAATGAATGATTAATTGAACGATTTATCATATTTAAAATTGTGGTAATGTGGTTAAAAAATTTAACATAAGCAAAACATTATTTTCATCACATCCAACGTAAATTTATTGTGATTAAAATGTTTCATTCACTTTAGTTTGCATTCACAATTTAAATACTTTTTGCCCTTACACGGTTAACTACGAGTGTTCACACTCAATCAATCAATTTCGTGGCCATATTAAGTAAAATAGGGTTGTAAGTGGTATATAAATAAAGTTGTAAGTGATATTTAAATAGGGTTGTAAGTGATATATAATTGAGTGGCAGCGCGTATCGCAAGCAGTTATAATTTAAAAGGGTTTTTTTTATGATCACCATTTCAAACATGAAAGGCGGTAATGCGGCTCACGTTAACTAATGTGTATTCGTACGTAAATTCTATTATCTATTTGTCACTTATACATATTAGGATGATGCTAAATATAGTTACAATAAACACTTTCTAAGTTGTATCGTGACAACATCTGCTACTAGTTTTATTAGTATTAGTTGTAACTAATACTATTAAAACTAGTAGCATATATAATTATAAAAATAAGTTGGAATGTATTCCAACTTATTTTTATACTTCTCCTCTGCACTTTTGTTTTATCTCGACTTTGATGGTTGCTAGTTCGGTTATATTTATATATATAAATTTCTTCTAATATCGATGTTTATCATCATCAGCCTATTTCAATCCACTAGTGGCTATGGCTTCCCCTGAGGGGTGATGCTCGGGGAGAATATCGATGATGCAGTACAACAATTCCATTGTAAGCCTTACTGCCTTATATATCATTAAAATAAGTGCATTGCCTTCATTATCTATTTTATCATTGTCTATTACTATTTTATAATTGTCTATCAGCGGCAGCAGTAAGGGCAGCAGCAACGGCAGCGGCAGCTATGACATCTAGGGACATTTCCGCTCGCGACCATCTAGCGTCCCAAATTAAGCATTAATAGAGCTTGGATTATCACATGATGGTTGATAAACTTCATAAATTAAACGTAACATCACGCCTGTAATCCTCGGATAGAGGTAGGCAGAGGAATGCAGTATGTTTCCACGTTTCACCAGTTACGTTTACGTCCTACTGTGGACTAAGTGGTGAGCATATTGTATTGTAAACTGTCATTACACAAAATTATAATGCTGATACAAAAGATGAACTTTGTTTTATAATTTGTAGTTTTTATAATTGTTTCTGCAACATTAGTGCGCGGCGTGGGGATTATAGATATAAACCCCACAGGGGAGATCTATGTTCAACTGTGGGCTCAGATAGACTGATGATCATGGCGATGTTTGTAACATATGTGTACCTACAAGCTTTACCACACAATTTATCCCATACAAATATAACAAAGCAAACAATACAAATTGCGTCAAAATACTGACATAGTGTATATACAATTCCGTATAATTCCTAGCGAGCTAATACTACATTATTAAGCTTTGCGTTTACCTTCGCTGACGTCACGAGAATAAATATCCATATAGAGCTTGACATATCTTATGATCGAATACAACGTTACATCACGTCTGTAATCCCCGAAAAAGTAGGCGTAGGTTTTTTGGAGACTCCCACGTTTCACCATTTACGTTTAATTTAGTTCGAATATTCAGTAAAGAAAAGTAAATCTATTTTATTACAAGTCCCATATCAACCTGTTCATTATTCTACTAATGGATATAGATATGTATAGGTATCTCTTCGAAGAATGACAAATATTATGGTAGCAGCACACCATCCTGGCGAAGTGCATGTTTAAGGATTTTATACCCACTAATAAGAAGTTCAAAGCGTTCCTTGCTTTTCATAATGTTGCCCTCTGTATTACAGAAATGTTTAATCTGCGTTATGAAAACTCCTAAGCAAAATGAAGGACGATGGAAATCGCATGACTAATTAAAATGAAAGGACCTGCTAATTCTGTTTATAGATGTACGAAGGGTAATTCAAAGGTAATCAATCATTGTACTACTGGGGAAAAATAATACGGTTTATGTTTTGTTATCGCCTTCCAAAGGCAACTGAATAAATGGCAAGTTCATTTTGATTATTACATTAAAATATTATTGCACGGCGCGATATGTTTGCATTCTCAATCTCATATTTCATTTTTTTTAGTTCCACTGCTTTCTTTCCTAATAGCGACTTTTTCAGTTTTTTTAATTCTTGTTTTTCGAGTAACAAATTTTAACGAATATTTTTTTATCACCATTCAGACTGTAGATATGCCACGACACGTTTTAACCGCCGATATAATTCGTATTTCGGGTTATTGTATTTTATTAAAGTAAATATTTAGGTTCAAAGATTGTAAATATTTATTCCAGTTCTTTATCTTTACTTTATCGTTTCCGCGGTTTAAGATGAATTTATACCTTTAGCTTTATATTTTATTATTAATTGGTATATAGTTGCAAAGTAGTATTAGTTTTGAAACATTGGTATGAGATATTGTTTCTGTACGAAACTCTCTCTCTGCGCTGCTGTTTACTCTTGCGTTCCCTATTTCGAACGCCGTCATTTGCTCCACACACACACTATATTTGGGGCACAATTTGCCCTCTCGAATACATTTCACGCGTCAAAGTTTCTACAGAAAACTTTAGTTTTCCTATATTCTATTTTCGCCACTATTGCTTGGAGAAAGAATTCAGTTTTATATCTGAGAGCGAATTCAAGTAGGTACCTATGTTATATGCTTGGAAGTGAGAAATTTCATTTGAGACGATTCCGCGATTTCCCCTAGTCCCTAGGGTATAGACCGTTGATTTATCTCTGAGTTTTTTTCGACGTAGGTGCTCATAAAAATTGTTTTGTGTCGAAATATCCTTTTAGACGAAATTAAAATGCGGTGCGCGTTCGCTTTTAGATTTAATGGGAGATTCACTAAGTCTTTATCTAATTCTAGGTTTGGATTAGGTTTATTATAAGCGTCTTTTGGGAAACAAATGCAGACAATTTAGATATTAGAATTGAGCCAGAATTTCATTCGATGCGATATATTAAAAATTACCTAAAATAGAAATAATACAGATGTATTATTTCTATTTTAGGTAATAGTCTATATAGTCCGGGTATAAGACTAGATAGTCTTATACCCGGTATTGTAGTTCTAAGGCTTAAAATTTTAATGTATTTTAATGTAAGTGCTCATTTTAAAAAAGATGCAGTAGCACATCTATGGAG
>DWTO01005052.1:0-11022 GCA_018244755.1 Jemadia pseudognetus
ATTCAATGTTAGCGAAAATACGCTTCATATTGCGTCCTTCGAGCCTAATTACAGGTAGATCGGAGCTCAGGCGGCAGGAACATGACGCGGAGTGACTCGATAGAATGACTTTTAGTAAGGCGTGCCATTCAAAACATTAAGAACTTTTCATAACATATCGTCACGCCTGGTTTTTCGCGAAAGGGTATGCAGAGGAGTGTAGTAGGCACCTTTTCTTTTCCCCAGTTATGTTTTAGGTCCCAAAGAATAGGGGGTGAGCTTATTGCCATATACATATCATGCACGTTACCAGATTTCGACCTTCGACCTTCTGCTGGGAATCTCAGATTGATTTCAAATCAAAATTCAACTGGGAATCAAAACTGTGAAAACCCGACACACTAAGGTGCTGGGTTTTCACAGTCATGTTAATTACAATGTTGTTTGTTATTATTATATTGAATTATATTGAACCCTTCCCATTTTGATCTGTGCACGAGCGTCCTAATTACACCACTTTTTTCCTGTGAGTACCTATTATTTTGAGCTGGGGAATCGAATGTCAAATATCAGTTCCTGGATTACTTTTGCAAGCCATTGATTTAGTTAAGATTGCGCTTCCCGCTTACAACAAAACAACAACGAGAATTGTAAGAAAATGTGTAAGTATTGAAACATATTGCATGTCGAATTATTTGTGTAGACCTCATAATTTCTGATTTCTGTAAGACTGTTTTACTGCCTTATTATGTACCTAAACTTTCCGCTTCTAAACTGTGCCGCCCCAGGCTACGGTCCAGTTGCCTGCTGGTAATTCCGCCACTGTTTGTATTCAAAGCCTAAGAATATAATTTCGAATATATCCTCAGTATTACACCTACCTGGCTCGTATGTCTATGTGAAGTATGATAAAATATTAAGGAAAATTTCATGAAATATACACATGCACGTTTGATACGCATTTTTAATTAAATTTTTCGGACCGTGTTTTTTACGCCTAGTACTTCAATTAAAATTTTTCCTGTATCATTTGACATTGATTTCCTGTTGGTACAAAACCAGTGCAACCGGTGCAAAACCAGTACCGTACTAGAACCATATCGTTTGGGTGGTAAAGCCATATCTCGTATAGAGCGAACCCCATTCCCCACGCGTGGAAACGAACACAATTATTCTAGTGTCTCCTGTAGACTTTGCTGAGATGCTTGCAGCGACGCGACTATTATCAGTCACAGTTTGCGAGGTGGGAGATCACTCCTCTTGACCCTCGCAGTTTTGAAAAGATTGAGGGTGATATTTGATCTAAACCAATACAACGCGACATCACGCCTGCAATCGCCGAATAGATAGGCAGACGAGTATAATAATTACAATTACAATAAAGAACTTCATTTGACAGCCTCGTTGGTCGTGTTGCTTGCAAGCGCACCGCCAATCGATTGGTCCTGGGTTCAAATCCTGGGTGGAGCACTACTGATTTTTTCTAACTTAGATTCTAACTTAGATTTTATCTAGTAGTGACTCGGAGTCTGGAAATGTGCGCGGTGTATGGCAATAGTCTGAATAGACTCACCACCTATTCCGTAGTGGGACATAAGCGTACCTGGTGAAACGTGGGAATGTACCACATTCCTCTGCCTATCTCTTCGGGGATTGCAGGCGTAATGTTACGTTACAATAAAGTAGTTTAAGCAAATTTGTTTTCATATAACCGTGCGCTGTCCTGCAAACAGTTGATAGCTGCGTTCTCGTTATTTTCTCATCACACTTCAGATTGCCTTATCGTGGATCTGTTATCACGAGTACCTCAAGCATTGAGGTATTATATGCGTAGAGTGCGCCAGCCAAGCAAAAACTCGTCTCGTCGATAGAGAGAGAAAGATAATGTATTTTGTACTCGTCTCGTTCTGTACATTATTGTGTCCGCCTTCCGCCAGCAACCTCGCGCCTCACCACGTGTAGGTACCACGTGCACGTTCTTTGTCTGTCTATCAACGAGACATTTTCACTTACGTACGTGCTTACGGCTCGCCTGCTTTATTATCTTTTAGAACTCAAGTGTCACTGAACACAGACTGAACACTGAAACATCAGTAGTATTACAATGTATGAAACGTGTTATGCGTTTAACAAATATATATAATACGTGTCTTTAACTTTACGATTTACTTAATTCACGTAGAGGTAAGCAGAGGAGCGTACACCGCCACGATTCTTTGATGGCAGATGGACCAGAGTAGTTCTGTACTGATCGTGTTCAGCCCGATAGCTCAGTGCACGGCGACGGCCTTCAAAAAACGTCGCTGGACTCATCGTTATCGTCATGCTGGACATCGGAGTTATACCCATAGTCCCACGCTGGGCATGCGGTTTGAGGATCGTAGAGTAAAGCTTCTCGCACCGCCCACGCTGCTGGCCACAGGCGGCCAGGGCTCTAGCTAGACAGCGCCACAGCGCGCTCTGCCGGCGCCGGGTGTAGTCGCCTCGTGTGCTGTTACCGCCCGGCGCGGGGTCGGGCTGTATTCCTGTATTCTTACTGCCCTCCGACACGGATAGTAGCTACGTCACTGCCACTGGACTAGAGCCACGTTATGTCAATGTCTAGATTCGTAATTAATTAAAATTTCTTATCATTTAACGACACAGCGCTGAGATAAAATATTTCTTATGATTTTGGTAACAGTTCACTGATTGTTCGCGTCTTTGTTTATTTTTGTTATCTGTATGCTTGCAGAGCTCAGCAACGTGCTATTACGGAGGGCTACTTCCAGCAGGGCACGTGGCAGGGTCCACATCATCACGCGGTTTTCGTTCGCTAATAAAAGAAAGACAATCAACAATTATAATAATAATTCTTTATTTCATATAAATAAATGCTAATTACACCTGAGTGTAATGACAATAGCAAAGTAATATGGTTAAACTGAGAAGCACGTGTTAACTGACCACTCCCAACATTCAATTACACTTAATTGCTATATTCATTACATTCTATTGGTTACTAATACTAATATTTTATATGTATTAGTATACTATAATAAAGAAGTTTATTTTAAGACAATTATATTGCATAAAGAAGAATTATATTAAAGCTCTATACTTTATCCTTTATCATCAATGATAAAGATAAATGAATCAAAAAATTAATAGTGTTATCATTAATGATATTATTTCTTTTATTAACAAGCCTATAATTGTTTCTATTGTATATCCACAATCCGCACTGTAGCAGTGGACTATGGTTCAGTGCTCCCGCACTTGCAGAAGAGCTTCGTCGCCAGCGATAGAAAGTAAAAAAAATGTTGTAAATATTGTATGTAGTGATTTTGTGTAACGGAATATTTCAAGTGAATTTTGGCCCAATTCCAAATATTCTATAATAATTGTTAAAAATGTTGCTCACGTTTCGAAACAAATTAAGCAGCATAATTTAGATCTATATAAAAAATAGGCACTCAAACATCAAAGTCAAAAACCATTCAATATTTATTTAATGGCAAAAAATATTCTTTGTCATTAATGCCATATAGATACGACGACTTCCGTGAGGAACGTAGAGCGAGACGACAAATTTCAAATTTGTACGAATACTGGTACCTATATGATCTGTTCAGATAAAAGATAATAAACAAATTTGTATTGATAAGATATGATATGAGTTTTATTTCATAAGATAACTAACATGTTTTATGTGATTTGATGTTCTTCCTTATGTTTCAAGATATAACTAAATCTTATTGTAAGTTTGCGGTAAAGCCGATTAATAAATGTTCACTAAGCTATTAAACGCATTGTTATCGGTTCGTCTTACTAGATGGCGTTGTACGTTGTGCTGAAAATTAACAATAATGAAATTACATTTTAATATCGTTGGTCACATCGCATGATTAACCTAATTACACATATAATTTTACATTGAATACTAAGTGAAAATCTCAAACTATGGATTAAGGTAAATAACGATCCCATAAAACAATCTGATATTATAGACTTACAAATTACTTAAACCTTTAAATACAAATAAAGTTAATTTATTTTTGGATTTTACATTATCTTATGATTAATTTATTTAATAACATTATCTTAATTAGCTTTAGATCTTACATTATCTTATGATAACTTAGCACTGGGATATTCTAGTTCATATATGTAACATCACGCCTGTAATCCCAAAGTGGGAGACAGAGGAGCGCAGTACATTTGCACGTTTTACCAAACGTTTACGTCCCACTAGTGCAATAGGTGGTGAGCTTATTGCCACACACTGAGCAGAACTCCTGACAGTGAGCCCTACTAAACAATCTAAGTAAGAAAAGTTCAATAGTACCGGACCCGGAGATTTGAACCCAGGACCTCACGATTTGCAGTTGCACTCGACCAACGAGGCAGTCATAGCTTGAATATAATCTTACAATTCACATAGGATTGAATACAGAGCTTACAGACTTGCTTGTACTCGCATACATTTGGCTAAATCCTATTAATTAGGTATTTTAAACTGCCTCATTCCTCTAATGCCCATACTATGCTCTATAAATTTCACCCATACACTAACGCAAAGTTTCGTTACCTATTCGCGAAAAATGTAGAATCTGGTTGCCACTTGTGACAGCTGCGTGGTCGTTTGCTATTATCTGTATATTAAATAATTCATTCTTTCTTTTTCTAGCAGGACATTTTGTAATTCTACTTAATTACAATTAATTTTGTTTTATTTCATTTAGATTAATAGCTACGTTGACATTTCATAGTAGATATATCTTACCCATTATCGTTCGCCCGTCGTACCTAACCCAGTTTTATGGTTAAGCAATAAACTACTTACTACAACTACAAATAAATACTCCACAAGTCGATCAAGGTTTTTCAATGGCGATATAATTTTATTGATTATGATAAGATGCGGCACTCGCGTTGTTCATGCGTGATGAGTGGAGTACAAACATGGGAACGAACGTAAGTAACATTAACCGTGTAATCCCCAAAGCTTTTGACTAGCTTTTACCTTTTTAATTTAGTAACCATTATTATAATTAAGAGTAGAGCATGTTTATGGTCTACTTGGGATACTAATACCGTTATGTACTTGTGAGAATTGGCTGAATGTTAATCATACCGCCAATGCACATGATCAGTGTCGAATTAAAAGCGTTGCTCCCAAAATATCTATTTGAATAAGATAAAAGCATCGATACTTGAGAGTACAGAAGAGGTTTTCTTTTAATTTTTTGAACGCACGCAGACTAAACTAAACAAGACATAGTAATAAACGTTTTTAAAATTTATAGTCTGAGGCTCCATATTAAATTTTCTTTAAAGATTTTTGTCCTTTTCAAATTTGGTGACCATTAAGGAAACACATAGTTTTGGTGACGTAAATTTCAAGGCGTGGGTTGTTATTTTCCTTCGCTCGATATATAGTATTCCTCGTATTTTTGCCTAGTACAATAATTTTCAGATATACATGTTTTGCGTCACATATTCCGCAAATAGTGCCTCTTTGGTAATGTTGGTTGCGAGCGAGTATGCTGAGCAAGGCCCCTGGATTTAAATCCCGGGTCGGGCACTATTGGATTTTCTACCTTAAATTTTCCTAATGTTGCCTCGAAGTCTGGATGTGTCCGGTGTATGGCAATACACTTACCACCTGTTTTATAGGGGGACATGTGGGAAAGGGGGAAATGTGAAATGTGGGAGTGTGTTACGTTCCTCTGCGTACCTCTTCGGGGGTTACAGGTGTGATATTACGTTCCTATTATCTGTTATTATTTAAAACCCAAATTCTAAATCGCACAAATATCTGGGTGGGAATCGAATCCACGACCCCTAACGCAACAGTCAGGTGCACTAACCACTGCATCCATGGGCTGGTAAACAAGCCAGTACAAGTAATAAGCGACCTTTGCAAATTAGAATTATTGTAGTTAATAACTGTTCTGTGCAAATGTACTACTTTATTTTGGTTTTTAATACTTATACATACCTACTTATAAGTACGCCCTAACTACGTAGAACTAAATGCACTGATACTACTCGTAATTTATACTAACTGAAGGTATTAATGTAAGTATACTAACAATCCAATGATATCTGTTCGTTTGTGAGTTTCCTTGCACTAAGAAAATAAAAAAAAACATTGCACTAGTTGTTTATCTGTGCCATTTATGACATATTATCGGTAATATTATTCGTTAAAATGTTATTAACGATAAGGCTGACGTGTAGTTCGCAGAAAAACACGATAGTGTACCTGTTAATTGCTTAGAGATAATACACAAACAGAGTAGGCGAGACATACGCGCGTGTGTAAGTGAAAATGTCGCACTGACAGCAAGAGAAAGACCATGCATTTGGTAATACATAATTAAATCGAATTTGATTGGCATCTTCAGAAATTGACGCGTGAAGTTGGCGGATACAATAATTTAAAGATAGAAACGTGAACCAAGTTCATTATGTCTCTCTCTCTATCGACGGGAAGTCTATTTACTTGGCTCATCTATTATGTGTATGTATATAATACCTCGATAGTTACTAGTGACTAGATACATAAAAAACGTTAATGATAACATTTTTTTAAAGATACCATTCAAACGCGATACCATTCATAGATAAACGGCAAACATGAGTCATCGTTTTGGTATTTCGCCATGACATGTGTCACTCCGGACTGTTGAATAATTTGCGCCTTTTAAAATATATTCCATTACTGACTTTTTTAACTGTAACTGGTGGAACGTGGAGCCACCCTCTGATTGCAGGCGTGGCGTTCCGTTTTTTTAAATAAGTATTTATTTTGGTTTTTAAACTGTCGTTTTCTCCATTCTTCATAAACAAAGGTCCTGATACGATTGTACTGATGTGTACATTGCTGGATAAGATGTGCGGAGGACCGAGTGTTGTGGCACACCTTAGGCGAGGGCTTTGCCCAGCGGTGGGACGATAAAGGCTCGTGTGATGATGATGTACGGAAGTAGGTTTTTAGTAACAATATTTTTCACATCCCACAGTTAGGTAACACAGTTAGGTAAAAATTTTTATTATCATCGTCAGTCTGTTTCAGTCGACTACTTAACGCTACTGAACACAGACCTGCCCAGTGAGAATAAAATACATGGAAAAAAACACTGTATTATAATTGTACAATATCAATATATAAATGTATTTCTGTTTTTAATATATTGGGACAATTTACGCGGTCATCTGCATCTGAAAATTATCAAATCTCGTGTCATAATATTAGACGCTCAGAAAACTACAGTACATTATGAAAAGATCCTTTTTATCTAGACACAACAAATATGTACTTGTGCTCGTCACACAAATATTATTACTCATTGGGAATCGAAACCACGACCCTAGGTTCAGCGGTCAGATTCACTAACCATTTCACCAACGATCCACTCAAAAATGCACTGTTGTTTTTCTACAAAGACGTATTTCGCGCGTAAACATATCCATTGTCTATGGTTGCCGGTGATCTATCACCCGCTCGCGCCGTGTCTATGGTACACACGGAGCGTGTGCTCTAGTAAAACACTAATCCGTCGCGATCAATGTGGAACTCCCTTGTTGACACTATGACGTGCGCCGCTGTTTGCCACACAAATATTGTGTAGCGCGGCGTGTCGCTGAGCTGGCGGAGCGCGGGAGTATGGATAGCAAAAAAATTAAATCATTCCATAAATCGTTCTCGAGGTGGGCAGAAACCACCGCGTGCAAAATATCTCTATTCTTATAACATACAAAACTAATATAATATGAATAGAAATTCGTTTAATAAATCACTAATAAGTAAAATGTTTAAAATCTTAATAATAATATATGAATGATTGAAATTTGTTAATGATAATACAGATTATAATCAATGAAGACATGATAATAATGTACTTTTATAAAATTCATTTTATGTACATACTTTCAAGAATCAAACGTGTGAACGTTAGCGCTGTGATAGCTTGTTTTGAATCTCTCCTGGGTTTCCAGGTTCCAGTCTCTGGCGCACACCTCATTTACGAAGTTATGTAATCGAAAATAAATATTACTCGTGAGTCAGCGTTGCCAACCCTACCTTTACAGTAGATTTGCTGTTTTTACACAATGATCAATGTTTTCTGTTTCATTATGAAATTTTACTGTTTTTGACAAGCACCATCGTTTACACCCTACAAATATAATTTTGATGAGCAAAGATATGAATGGCACTAGATGTCAGTGAGTACGCTTATGGACATTCGAGGGAATCCCCGGCCGCTGAACCGTGTCCGTGTTCCACATACTCTAGATTTTGTCTCCTTGAATGAACTTACTTCAACATCAACTCATTCAACAATTTCTCAAGTTACTGTAACTCATAAGTGCAGTGGCGTAGCGTGTGTTTCGGCCGCCCGGGGCGGATGAAAATGTTGCCGCCCCCTTAAAAGTGCCTATGTCTTGCGTTATGAAATTGTCGTCGACCAAAAAAAAACCATCGTCGCCTCTTTAAAAGTTTATATGTTTATCCTTCTGAGAAGCTCGACGAAAAAAAAGTACAGTCGCGTCTGACCGCGTGCGGAACACTGAAGTACTGCGAAAAGCCAATGTAAATAGCATGGAGGGCTATCTGATGCAGCGACAACTTCGGTGGTGCGTACATGTGGGCGGATGGGAGAGCAGATAACGTCCGAGCGCATCTTCTACGCAGAACTTGCGGAGGGCAAGCGTTAGCATGGCGGACAACTCCTCAGATTTAAAGATGTGCTGGTGTTGTCTGCTGTTTTTTCATCGGCAATTTCCTGTTTTTCGATTAATTGGGGTTGGCGACACCGCGCGTGACGGTGTATGTGACGGCGTGATGTTACGATTACGTTGTTCTTTTCAATGTAAGCTAATTATAATAGAAATACTCTTTGCACTTAAAATTCCTATTTTTATTCATTCATATTATACATACATATAATAGTAATAAAAGTAATACCCCATAAGAGTCGAGGAGCGACTACAGTCCTTACACGCCACGCAGAGAGCACCAAGTGGTAAATATTATACATTTATCGCTACATTTTTCTATTTGCGATAGACTTTTGTTCTATTATCGTATTTGTAGTGACGTAACTAAAAATTTTTTCCAAAATAAAAATTATCTCATTACAACACTGACACAATATATGAAATACCGTTTATTAAACGTGATTCATGCCGTTATCACCAACATTCGGGATTTAGATAATGATTTCTGGATAAATGAACGTTACGATCAGCGAGTACGACGGCTAGAAATAGAATTAATACGTTTATTCAAATTCAACTTCAATTCACATGTCGTTTATTCAAAATTGGTTCCTTAGAACACTTTTTGTACGTCAAAATGATACTATGTACCACCGCTTCGGCAAATGCCTCGCTTTGGAGAAGAAGCGGCGAAAGAAACTCCATAAGTGTGCTTCTGCATGTTTAACATTGAATCATCACTCAACACTCCAATGATCCGAGGGCTGTGGAGGCGGAGCGGTGTGAGGGGTGGATGTATTGTGCGGAAGCGAAATTGTTCAGCAACAGTTTCCGTCCTAATTGTCGCAAACCGTCCTTTTTGGTGACAATCCGTGCCTGTGATGCGGTCACAGATGATTAAATTCAAAAGGCATTGCTAAGATTCAATACAATACAGAAATAATGCAATCTTTGTGGCCAGCTTATTACATGTCCTTCAAACACTCAGTCAAGGTCAAAAATATTGCAATAATAGAATAAATTGCAAAAATAGAATAAATGCAAAGAAAAGAATCGAAATTGATAATTTCGTAGAATTTTATACGGAGCAAAATAAACCTATTAATAATATGAAGGCATTTGTATTCAATCGCGAGTCATGACGCAACGAAATTTTCCCGTTATTTATCATAGTCAACGGTCGTTATGTGTAAATATTTGAATTTCGAATTTCTTATAACTGTTCGACTATGACTCAGTATTGAAGTGATAATTGGTTACACCGCCTCAAGGTTAGAGAAATAAATAAAAATACGTTTTGGAGTCAGTGAGAACAACAGTTAATGTTCAGTGGTATGAATAAAATTAAAATCAACATCTTAATCCTGCAGTTTCATATAGCGGCGGAATCCCTGGCCGGCAGTGGCCACTAGTGTCTTCTGCCACCTCGTTTGCTGCTCTAATTATGAAGTAATGTTCACGATCGATTAGAAGTATAAAGATTACACTTAAAAACTAGAAACTTTTCGTAGCAAAAATTATTTGTATAGGAATAAGAGAATATTTTGATTTCTCTTATTTAACCGGAGCAGTTAAATAATAATAATAATGATTTATTGACCAAAACATATTACATTTCAAGCAGAGCCCTGGCACCCAGAAAAGCGTGAGTGAAGCCAGTTTCTTCCCCATATTTTGTTAAAGGGAACAAATAAATGTAAATATATAGGTAATACATTTAATTCAATGTTGAGAATAAAGCACACATAAATACAAACAAAGATATCTAGAAAAAAAAACAAGCCATTCAAACTTTCCACATCATAATGTTGTCTATCTGACATATCGATACATTTCGATATCGATGCGGTATTTTAGGTCAAAAAGGTCTGGAAGGTCCTGTACACAAAATTGATCAGTGGGTAATAATTCACGAGTTATTTAAAACAAACACCATCGTGTCCGGGCGGAGAAATAATACGAGTACATTCGCTGATCCCATGCAGAAATACAGGCGTGGTAAGAGGCGACTAAGCCCGCCGCGGGCAGAGCGCGGTGTGGCGCTCTCTGCTTAAACACAGCGTCATGCCCTGCCCGACTGTGGGCAGCAGCGAGGGCGGCAGCGTGGGCGGCGCGGGAAGCTGTGCTCTGCCACCCTCAACCCGCATGCGTATGTCCAGCAGTGGACTTCAACAGGCTGATGATGATGAAGATGATCAAAAAATCTCAATAACGCATTGTTTCATTCTGCGAAATGTTATGTTATGTTATGTACTTGAGTTATAAACAAAAATTTTAACAAAACAAAAAACCGACTTCAAAAAAAAACTGTTGCAAAACAAAATAATATGCCCT
>DWTO01005053.1:0-11022 GCA_018244755.1 Jemadia pseudognetus
TCATCATTAAAAAAAGTAAGGTATCTAACTGTCGATTGATCGACACTTTTTAAGGCGAAATAATTTGAATTCGGAAGCGAGCAAATCCGAAAGACTACTACTACTAATTCAAAATACAATAATTACTTTAGTTTTAATGCAAGATCCTCATATATCATGATGTTTTCTTACTTCTGGCAGCCTCCAATACCGAAAAAACCGTGGAAAGATGTGCTGGACGCAACACGGGAAGGATATGTATGTCCGCAATGGAAAAATCCATACAGTTATGACCAAATGAGCGAGGACTGCTTGGTCCTCAATGTCTACGTGCCAAAACGCTCCACACATCTGCTCCCGGTGCTCGTGTTCATTCACGGTGGTAGCTTGGCAAAGCTGTCGGGCAACTCCGACTACATATATGGCCCGCAATTTTTCTTACAACGTAACATGATCGTCGTTACATTGAACTTCAGGTTTTTGCCATTTTTTTACTAAACAGTTTATTTACATTAATGAACATAAACTATTATAGCTTACAAAAACATTTCAGGTTTGGCCCATTGGGATTTCTCTCCTTAAATACAGATGAAGCATCTGGTAATGTAGGTCTCAAAGATATAATATTAGCATTGAAATGGATTAAGAAGAATATACCAGCATTTGGTGGAGATATCAGTAAAGTTACAATTGGTGGACACAGTTCAGGGGCCGCATTAGTTCACTACTTAATGCTGACAGAACAAACATCTGGCCTCTTTCAACAAGCAATTCTTATAAGCGGAAGTGCTTTAAACAATAGGTTTATATCGCTACACCCAAGAAACGACGCTTTATCTTTAGCTAAAGAACTTGGTATAAAATACAGTGATGATCGACAACTTTTAAATGAACTACAAAAAGTTGATGTATTTGATATGATACAAGCATTCAATAACATGAGCGAGGCTAACGCTAATATTTTAAACACTTGCAGTTTATTTGCACCATGTGTTGAGAAAAAGTCTTCGCACGCCGTATTAACTGAATATCCGTTGGAAATAATCGAAAAATCTGGTTTAATCCAGAACATTCCAGTTTTGGCGAGAATAAATTCCGAAGAAGGCATTTATATGTTGCCAACAATATTGAGCAAACAGAAAGCCGTAGATGATTTGCTAAATGATAATGAATTATGTATACCTTCTGATATAGAGTATCCCGAAGGCTCGAAAGAAGCCAAACAGTTAGGAGATGATATCAGCCAGTTGTATTTTTACAAAAATAATTCGGAAAATTTCTCTATAGGTAAACTTATACAGTTAACATCGGATATTCGATATGTCTATAGTGTTTATTCTTGGGTAAATTTATACAAATATAAACGTACAAGCAATGCTTTATACTTTTACGTATTTGACTTTGACGGTGACTTAAACTGGGCTAAATTAAACTATAATATTAACTATCCGGGGACAGCTCACTCGGATGAGCTAGGGTACATATTTGTGACGAATATAACTATGAACAAAATAGCAACCGCAAACGTTGCGAGTAAAGACATGATCAGTTTGGCAGTAAATCTGCTTTCCAATTTCATAAAATATGGGTAAGTAAAGCTATTAAGTAAAAGGAAAAAAGTAAGTAAAAGATGAAAAATACGGAAGCATTAATTTTTTTACAGTGTAGTAGAAAGTTTGTCCTTTTGGTTTTTTAAATTGTTTTTTTTTATCTGTTGTTATTTGTCTCACATTTGTAGTACCTATTACTTAGGTACTAATGTATCTTAATCCTTGAACACCTATTCATTTTCAATAAAGAAAAACACATATCTATTTTGTTAGGTTTTGTAGAATGCTATATTTTAAATTGTAATGTGTAGGTAATAAAAAATCGTAGGTAGGTAACGAAAAATCATAATTTAACACTTATATTTTGTTATAACACCAAGTATTTATTACCTCATGAAAAATGTCATTTTGGAAAAACGTAATAATAATAAAAAAATTCATATAGTGTTTTTTATCGTGGAATTTAGCGTCTTTTATTTTGTTTTCAGTATGCCTCATGACGACAGCATTGAATGGCCAGAATTTGACATACAAAATAAAAAATTCTTGTATATACGTAACAGCACTTCTATAGGCCGTTTGTCAAATTATCCCGCCGTTGATAAATGGAAATTTTGGGATAATGTTTACTACCAATATAAAGGATATGTGAAAAACGGCGGAGAATTAGAAAACAAATGTCAAATTTATGAACATTGACACTGACAGAGCAACAAAGTATTATATTTTATCAAGAAAAGAAATATGGAGATATTTCTTTTTCATTTAAGCCAATATCGAAAAAAATATTATTGATGTAATTATAATAAATTAATAAAATAAATGTTTGGTGTTTCGTTATCTTTATATTCTCTCATCGTTCACACCACGCCGTCTCTATCACACATATAGGTACCACATCCTCACACACAATGAGTTAGTTATTTTTTGTACCTACCTTGCAAATTCCTTAGAAATAATTTATATAGTAAATCGACGTTTACTTCATTATACATATAAAAGTCAATGTTTGTTTGCTTGTCCTTTATAGACTCTGTAATGGTAAGAGATTGAGCATTGATGTCTTTAGTAACTTTGTCTGGGACAGGTTTTGGAAAAGTAAAGGAAAAAAAAACAAAAACCCTGAATAGGCGGTACGGAGTTCGCCGGGTCAGCTAGTAAATGATAAAAAAATTTCACCGATTAATCTATTGAACATTTTATTGTACAAAGGGTATTAAACAAATCACTTACATATTACATAAATGATAACAAATTTAAAATAGGTTGAGTATATTAAACAATTACAATAAAACAAAATGGCGCGGTGTCAAGGCGCGGCGTCAGGGCGCAGCGTCAGGGCGCGGCGCCGGGAGCAGACGCGCGCGCGCGCGCTGGAAGGCGGCCACGAGCGCGGCCAGCTCCACGCGCTCGCTGGCGCCGCCCGCCAGCCGCGCCTCCGAGTCCGCCATGTGGATCAGCAGCGCCACCAGCACCTCGGGCGGCACTCGCACTGCCGGACACACCACATACTGCGGTCAGTGCTCCATCGCACTCATTCATACGGGTGTCGCAAACAGCAGCCCGGGGAGAAGCAACTTGGTATATTTATGGAGGATGGTAAAAGTATGATTTGTAAGTAAAATCATTAGTCGAATCTCTCTAGCGATTGTAATAAAAGCATCAGGTATAAATCAAATGTGTAAAGCTCAACGAGCTCTTGTCTTCTATACGATAAATGAAGCTTGTAAACAAAATAACAATGTTTGTTACAAAAAATTTAATAAAAAGCGTTTGGTGCAAAAATAGCGTCAAACATTTGTATTTGTTTGGTCATTGAAATTGACTACAATTTTTTAAAGGTTTACGGGAGGCAACTGGCCTTCACATTCTCAGCTCCTAGCAACGGTAATGTTTACGCATTTAAAAGTTTAAAATTGAATTAGCTAACTGTAAATTCCGCTAAGCAGAAAATTATGTGAAAATACAAATTGTTATTATCGTGAAATAGATTCTACTACCAATTTTATTAGACTGTGTGACAAAATACGAGTACCTCATTTTTATACATACATCTTTGTATGATGGGATGCACCTCCGTCAATATATCCCCGAGTGCAAGACCTTTCATCACTTTGAGATCTTGTATATCTGCATACAACGTTAAGGATAAACATGTTGAGTTTTAACAAGTCTATTGTATCGTATATCCGTTAAATTTATCTTAGTAAACAAATGGCAGAGCAAGACAAAAAACTAAATCTACGGGCCGTCTTAAGTTTAGACACACATACGCCAAGTCCCTCACGGGGTAGACAGGGAGCACCGAGTGTCAAATATCTCTATCCGTACAGACTTGTCACACTCTGTCTGACTCTCTTCATACATTAGCGTCAGTTTCAAGTGTCATGTATGGACAACTCTTGAGCGAAGTGTAACAAAGGATACACTTGAAGCAGGCGGCGAAGTCGTTCTCGTTGAGCAGCCTGTGCAGCACGCCGTCGATGTCGGCGCGCCGCGGGTGGCCCACGCACGTGTACACGTGTTCCTCGGTGACGTCGCGGTACGCCAGCCACGTGCTCTGCAGCATGTTCAGCACCTTGCGCATGTCGCCGCCCGACAGCGTCAGCAGCGCCTTCTCACCGTCCTCCGATATCTTCACACTGTCAACGAGAGCAACAGGAAAGTTTGTATCTTATGTAACAGCTGAGTTCGCTTGTGTAACAGCAGAGTTTGTGTGTGTTGCGTAACAGCAGTGTGTGTATTGTGTAACAGCAGTGTGTGTATTGTGTAACAGCAGTGTGTGTATTGTGTAACAGCAGTGTGTGTATTGTGTAACAACAGTTTGTTTGTCTTATGTAACAGCTGAGTTTGTTTGTTTTGTGTAATAGCAGTTTCTGTATGTTGTGTGTGTATGTTGTGTTCTGTATGTTGTATGTGCGGAGTTTTTGTGTTTTGTGTAACAGCAGAGTATGTGTGCAATTTGTGTAACAGCAGTTTTGTGTAAATGTAAAGTAAAAATAAAAGTGTAAAAGTAGACCAATGACATAGTTTAAATTATCATATTATTGCGATATTCGACTTATTAAAGCCAACATACTCACTTTTCTTTAGCGACTATATCGCGCAGACGCGGCACGATCTGGTCGTGGTGCAGCGGCGCGAAGCGGAAGCGAGTGCAGCGCGACTGCAGCGCGGGTATTATCTGGCCTAAGTAGTTGCATATGATGCAGAACCGCACGTTCTCCGTATACTTTTCAATTACTGTAACAACATAACTGTTATCGTCATCATATCATATCACACGTCCCCAAGTGGATATAGACGTCCCCTAAAAGGTCTTGCTCATCATCCCCACGCTGGGCGTGTGGGTTGGGCAGAACAGAGCACAGCTTCTTGCATCACCTGCGCTGCCACCATTCAGCGGTCAGGGTATTTAGCTCTGTGTGGAAATTGATCTATACTGCGGTTGGTCGATCAACTTTCAGGCATTCGTCGTAATTTCTGTATTAGTAGAGTTCGTTATCTTGTCTGATGTTAGAATTATACTTCTTATACTTATACTTCTAAAAATCAGTATCAACGAAGACTAGGTATTATTGTAGTCTGTAACAGATACCTGCTTAAGTTACATTTTGTAGCGTGTCACCGCCATCACTTTAATTTCAATGGTTGATTTAAAAAAAATACTTTCAGCAGAGTTCATCACTGATGGGCCAAGAAGGTATTCGAGTGAGGGCCACGTGTCGGTAAAAGAAACTATTTCTCCAGCTGGTTTTATAACCTTAAGCAAACTGCTGGTTACAATTTGATTCAGAAGCCCAGCACAGGGCGGAGTGGGGCCCGTTAGGGGAGGTATATGTCCAACAGTGGAGTTACGGAGGCTTATGGATGAATGGAGAATTCAAAAAGCGGTGAAGTGAAAGGGTAAAAATAAACATGTACAAATATTGTAAACTTTTATTGAACACAACAGACAGACGACGAAGCGCTGCGTTGTATCTTCCTCAGCGCTTTCCTGTTCATTATGAGCGCGTTCGTGGGTCCCGTCTGTCGTGGCGACGGGGTGCCGGCCACGGCTGCGTCTCGAGGAGCGCTGCTGATTGCCATCGACGCGGCGCCCATTTTGATACCGAGCACGCGAGCCACTAAGCTCGTGAAGGCCGTGTTCACCTTAAATATGACACATTAAATATTTGGATATACGTATCGATAATTACTAGCAATTCAGCCAAAGAATGTTGTTTTACCATATCTCCTGATCGCGCGGAGCCCGTAAAATTTTTCAGCGAGTACTCTGAAGCGAACTTTTGAACGCAAGACAAGCGGACCGCCCGCTGATGCTCCAAATCAGATTTGTTACCGAAAAGGGCCATCAGAGGCTTCTTCTCTTCGGACTCGAAGATCTCTTTAACCCTGCCAAACCAATCTTCGAGCTTCTCAAAACTTTGTAAATTAGTAAGATCATATACAAACATAACTATCTGAAACATACAAAGTATAAGCAAGTTTTTATTTATGTTCAAACTTATAACATTAACATTTACATGTAGAAAATAGAATAGCTTAAAGGAAAGAATTAATCTTGAAACCTATAGCCAAGTACGGCCGCATACACTTGTTAAAGATTTCAGTAAGAAGGTACCATATAAAGAGTACTAAATGGCCAATATACATGCATTATGCAGGCGGTGCGACCAACCCGCATGCTCAGAGTGAGAATCATAAGCTTAAATCCCCGTTGAGTTCTACATCCAGCAGTGGACATTAATTTTCAATTTTCAGTGGACATTAAATTAAATGTCACCATGTTCTCTGCCTCTGAATTAAGCGCTTTATGACAATCCGTAATGACGCAAGAGCGCTTTAAGCGGCTGTAGTCTTACCACCGAAAATTGTAACAGAACTACTTCAATGTCCAATATTAGTATCTAGCGCATTAATCATTAAAAGCGACGTTCCATTATATCCAGCAAATATCTCTATTTCTACGCGATGTTCTTCATTTACCAGGTAAGCGTCACGAGATGGTAATATTAAAAAAAACTCACATCCGATGTGTATAGATAATTGGCGAGCATGAGGGTGTTCAGCGCGTTGCCGCCCACGTCGCACAGCTGGAGCGGTACCGGCGGCTGGAGCGGACACTGCCCGGCCAGCACCTCAGCCCCCTGCGTACCGCCCCCACTCCCGCCCACACAACCCCCGCCCAAGTAACGATGGCACAGACTGCTCTGCCGCAAATCAATTTTAATATCAACATATACTCATATTACACTGAAGATATAACGTAACTACACTCCTCTGCCGACCCCTTCGAGAAATACAGGCGTGATGTTATATTAGCATCTAATTTTAACATAACCATCAAAAACCTATAATTCATAGAGGACTGTAGTTTCCAAGAGAGACTCATCTTTACAATACAGTACATAGTCACAGTAATTCAGACATTTAAAATAGTTTATTTACATAATAATATTAAACCCCCGCTGTTGTATTAACAAAGTACAATAAATAAAAACATAAAACCTATACTTACTTTACCAGTTAATGGTTCACCAACAACTGTTATCTTAACTATCCTGCCTTGAATTTCATCTTCCTCAGTATCGGTCATCATTAAGTTATATTTAAGTATACAACAAGATAAAAAACTTTTGACTTGATACTTTATTTTAATTTAAACAAATTACAGTGAAAATTTTCAGTGCTTATATGTATAACAATCGAAAATCTAACAAATAAAAACACACTCATATACCAATCACAACAGTGAACAACAATTACTGACAGAGACTATATAATTACTAATATAGTATTAAAATACTATCAGTGTTGTCTAAAATGGTTGCCATGGCAACCAAGGCAAACATTTCTATTTTATTCAAGAAGTCTTGAAAGGAATTTTAAGTTACATTTTAATTAAGCATACCGAAAGAAATGTGTGAAATAGTAGGCACATTTCTTTTAGATTATTGATAAAAAACGTGGTAGTAACTGACAAGGTCATCTTTTAAATATGTTATGAGAGACCTTTAAAAGTATGTCCTTGAAATACAGTTAAACACAGAATCAAGTGCTTTACTGTTAAATGTTTCGTAAGTGACATATAATGTTTTTTGGGCCTGACTAGTTTCGGACCTACACATGGTTTTTTTCAAGAGCTATTGCTGATTGTAGCGAAGTCGCAGCGGAGGCTGGTTGGGCCATCCCGAAAAAATGTGACTTAAGCTAGTACAAATCATTCTTAATTTCAGATTACAAAAACGGATTACAAAACATACTTACTTCTTCGCAGAGCATTTTGTGCATCATTGGTCATAGCATCGGCTTCATCAAGGATAATCAATTTAGGGCCAGCTTTGAAAATGGTTCTTGTCGAAGAAAAACTTAATATCTGTCCTCTTACAATTCCAATACCTCTGTCATCTGAAGCATTTAATTCTAAAACCTGTAAGTCCGTAACAAATAAATTATATTCATTAAAGTAATAATTTAATGAATGTACAGGCAAAGGAAGTCTACTGAGTAAGACCATCTGCATATTAAACTGATAACCTTTATTTCTGCTTAAACCTGTGTTAATATTTAAATAAATATACTAATAACTAAGTAAATAACTAAGATTGTACAACAACCAAAAATAAATCATAAGCTTTGATACCAAGACTATACTTTGGATAAGATTCATACAAAATCAAAATAGGAAATAATTATAGTTTATAGAAAAAAAGAAATGTTAATACTAGTGTTCTTGTAGTCATTCAATTCAAAGGAAAAAAATACTAAATTCAAATATCATTTATTCAAAATTCATTCATTGGAACACTTTCTGTACATCAGAATGAAACTACCACCGCTTTGGAAAATGCCTCGCTATAGAGAAGAAGCGGTGCAAGAAACTCCATATGAACATCAAAACATTTCTAATATAAATTATTATCAGTAATATGCAGTTAAACTCACCATAGAATTGTATTGCTGTGGTGTATACATTTGTCTAGCACATGCCAGAATTGTAGATGTTTTGCCAGTTCCAGGGGGTCCGTAAAATAAAAGATGAGGCAGCTGATTTTCTTTCATAAATAGGTTGACTATAAAATGAATAACATCGCATATACAAATAGAAAAATATTATTAAATATATTAGCATAAATTATTCTTGTTTCAGACAATTGAAAAGAGAAATAAAAACAGGATAAATCGGGATTTTCCATTGTGTCCTCAAATATTAAATAAAAGTAAAACCGCTAAAAAGAAATTACTTGCTCCCATTGTTAAGCTCCCAGAAGAAAGCTCCCATTGTTAAAGATTAATCAACATAGTTAATACAAGTCGCACTTACTCGTCTTAATTATGTCGTCGTGAGAAACTAAGTCCTCTAGCTTTGATGGACGATATTTTTCCACCCTGTAAAATCATTGTGCATTTTTTAAAACAGATGTACTCATTCAACAGATATTGCAAATAAAACGTTAAGCCGGCACCGAAATATTGAAGGGCATAAAGAAATTAATTAACCATGGCAGATTTTTGACGGTCTCGTTTAAAGTCATGTTTAAATCTTCTTAATATTTCATCACGTTACGAGACTCAGCCAATAAAAGGAATCTTTATTAAAGTTGTTATCGTAATTCTTTAAAGTTCAAACGCGCCAAAATATGTCATACAACGTCTGTCAATGTCTGTCATTAAACATATGTATGACATTGACGTCTTAAAAATAATTTTGTAATGTTATGCTTTCAGAAATTCGGAATCATTTATTAAAATTTTAATGTAGCAAATAATGCCTTATACTATTTGTTTTATCTGAGTATTGGTAATTTTCTTTGATACGTGATAATGCAATAAGAAGTCAAAATAGGAAAAAGAAATACTTTCAGCGAATGGTTTTGGTTAACATTTTTCCAATAGATGTACTTCTTGTACTTGTTAAGAATATCATCTAATTCATGAATAAATTTTTTTCTGCCAATATAATATTGTGCAAAGAATAATGTTGCACCAATGATAATATTGTGGTACTCCTTGGAAAAGTCCTATACCCAGCAATGCAATAACAGAGGCTAATAAGGTGATAATAATTAAAACACGACTATTATTCCGTTATATATTTGTTACCGTTACTGTCACATAGATTTCAATTCAATAATATGAATAATAATATAACTGATTTATATGTATTTAGCGAGGATGTAATGTATATATCTCATAGAGGGAGCAGCACGCATGGCATGGTCGAGCAAGGCACGAGTCGATTTTACTGCCAAGTTACGCTTATAGATGTTTGACATCAAAATAATTCCAGATTTAAGCAATAAATAACAATTCATAAATTGTCACTATGGTGCGAATTTAACACTTGTAGACGATTTGAAATGTATTGAGTAGAAAACTTAATATTATTGGTGATAAATGTAGTTAGTGAAACCACTGTATACTGCACCACAACTATGCAACTATTCAAATATGACAGTAAATCCAACTTTGGGCGTTTTTTTTTTAAATTTACCTTTTTGCGACAGTAGCGCCACCAAATTCTTTAATTCGACGCATTCTGATGAACACTTTTTCACACACGGAGCTAGTTCTCCTTACCTCTACTTTTTATACTACACCTGTATGTTTGGCATGCGTAGCATACACACATACATTACACATAATAGGAATTTGGTTTTTTTTATAAAAGTAGGTGGATATTATTATGGCATGCAGATAATGTAACATTGAGGGTTATATTCAGAAACCGCACCGTTTATAGCCATAATTACAAAAAACAGCTTCAGTTAGTAAAAATGTCTGTGAGAAATATTCAAAGCCTGAACAATCTACATCACATCTCTCGCCCAAGACAGAGATTTCATCATGTCTTAAATGCAAACTCTTTCTCTGTGCTCTATAACATGGAGCTTTAAAAAAAGTTTCAAGTGTTAAAACCTCTGCAACAGCATTACAGGAAAAAAAAGAGACATTAAATCGTTAAAACATTTTAATGTGAACAACACATTTCATAATGGGAAGTAAATTTACATATAAAAATAAATTACATTTTACTTGTGTAGTGATCACATAGGACAGATTATGTTTTCATTTTACTTTGTATGAACTGTTCCATGTCAGTGCGCGACACGCCGTTGTGCGGGATCCCCTCAAACACTTCAGCGGGCGCGTCATCCCACGGCCACATCACGCGCCGGGAGTACGCGCTGATCGCGTCCACAGTCGCCTCCTCCGTTATCTCGTACCTACTTTGGATCTTCTCCGTTTTGCTGAATCTATAGTAATATTTGCAACCTAACTTCTTCGACATGTGGGCCGACCATGGCTCTAATGATTGAGAAACAACAAACTTGATTATGGTATCATTAAGTAAAACACACATTAATTTTATGGATCAGACAAGATAAGGTTATATAACTTGGCTGCATCATTGGTGGAGTGGTTGCAAACGTCACTCCTGATCGAGAGGTTCTGGATTCAATCCCCGGCTTGGTTACTGTTGGGTCCG
>DWTO01005054.1:0-11021 GCA_018244755.1 Jemadia pseudognetus
GTACACACCTCTGCCTCCCTTTCGGTCAAATACCTGAGTGATATTAAATATGCTTATTTTCCATTCATTTATGCGATACGAGTCGGTATGCTGGGTGAATTAACTATTTACAAAATATATATTGAATGAAACTATCTTATAAAATACCCAGGATATACTTTAACTGGCCAGATTACGAGGAACTGTCTTTAAACAAACAATAGTACACAAGTACATAGAGCCAGTGGTAGACCAAGTCCATATAGATGTATGTGTGCTGGTGGGCGGCTTGGATCTAATTAATTCGACATTGATCGATACTAACGTGATTTAGTTACAAACATCAGTCAGTAATTGATTGCTACAAGAAGATTTGAAGACAAAACAATCATCGGTTCCTGGTTAAAGACATGGTAATACAAGATAGCCCACTAAAATATGGTAAGGTTCAAAATTTATTCGTGTTAATGCAACAATAATTAAATAAAAGGAAGTTGGTATTAAGCAAGACTGAAAGTCAAGGTTAGGTTATGTCCTGCAGTAAAAATCATTATGTTATGTATAACTGATCTATGTGTTGAGAACGAAAGACAGTTTGGCGTACGCCTTGTTAAGGTGAGTGAAATAAGCCGTTTCAATTGTTCAATTAGACTTAGTCACTTTACAAGACGCGACAAGCGGGCGCGATTACGCCCTGTCGCATACAAAAATATACGTCTTGTCCTAGATCGATAAAGTCTTCCTTTAATCTTACATTTGCAGTACAGTGAACGTGGCGCCATGATCCTAGTGGTTGATTCGTCTTCTTAATCAGCAGCTTTTGTAAGACACGTCCACCAGCTTCTGTTGTTGTCATTACAACATCAATAATTAATGACGTCAGCTATTTATTTTGTTACTTAACGGAAACTTCTGACGCGATATTTATGTCTACTGCACCTTTGCCACTTAGATAATATACACAGGTAGGAATTACAATTGTCTTATTAGTTACTGTATTCTGACTTTAGATTTTTCTTGCGTATGTCAATTTGACACTATCAACTTTCTGTTGCAATATAACACAAGGCGAACAGCAAGTTTATAACGCTGATATCTGATTGTTTTTACAGTATTCAATTTGAAAAACAGATCTATAAAATATACCTACATGTCGCTGTCTCTGTGAGTGGCAAATATGTCGCCTTAGTCATAAAACAAGATGGAGAGCGGTTCGTAAATTATTTTATTATCAACACGAGTAACAGATTGTAACAAAGTTGGCTTTATATGATACTTAAGTATGTTTATTTTTAGAAACGTCCTTATTTGTATGCGAATGAGACTTAAGCGTTCACTGCGATACGGTTTTTGCGTTTTGGAACAGTGTCATTGTTATTAACTGTTATTGTATTATATCGTCATAATCATTAATGTCTGTTATTTAGTTTTGTAGTAATTAAACTACGAGGCGATGGAATATCTTTCCCGCGAGCGCGCTGCGGTGCGCGGCGGCTTATGAGCGGCGGCTATAAAACATACGTGAGTTAAGTCGGTACTTAATTCACATACATATGTGGCATGACCTTGAACAGCTATCAAATAATAAGTTCTTCAGTCGCCTAAATATTAGGAGACATAATAGATTATGGCCTTCTCCACTCATTCGGAAACGAAATTCTTGTTGAATAGAAAAATTGTATGTAAGCTGATATGACATACAATATTCGTATGCTCACTGAAATACCTCCTCAGCTATATTGAGCTTAATGGCTCTTGTTATGTCATGTTGACGTCATGGCAAGCGTTCTGTATTGACATCAACTGCATAAATACAAAATAGAAGTCGCTTTAACGCTGGTCCAATACAAACAAACTGCTACTTTCTGCAACATTTGAAATAAAATTCACTCCGCTCATCTTTCTTCGATTCGACGTTGACAAATGGAGAAATTCCCTTAGATTTCTGTCCTATAAACAAAGTTAGTTATGAGAACTGATTATTCCTCTCAAATGTCCTGCGACACTTATCTTCAACTAAAACATTTTATGCGACGAAGTTACTTTATGAGACCAGATTTATTCAGATCGTACATTCTGATGTCGGGAATACTGAGAATTATCCGTGTATGTTTGTTTATTATATGCGAGTGGTGTAGTTTGGGGCACAAACAGTAATACGGCTTTATCCTGTAGTGAAACATATGTATGTCATTTGTAAAATATAGATATGTAGTAGTTTTCTAAGTAAATCAAGTCAAATATTTTATCGTCAATAAGATTTCACAATGATGTTAATTATCATATTTCCATACATAAAAAATAATGACAATAAATTCAAGATTAATTGTTGTTGTCATTATCAATTACAAAATGATTATAATATGTAAAAAATCCTATTAATATTATAAATGCGAAAGTTTGTGAGTGTGTGTGGATGTTTGTTACTCATTCACGCAAATAGTACTGAACCGATTACGATGAAATTTGGTATGTAGGTAACTGAAGACCCAGAATAACACATAGGCTACTCTTTATCCCGGAGTTACTGAGGGATCGGGATTTACACGGGAATAACGAAAATTTATTATGTCGTAGGGCGCAACGAAGTTCATCGGGCCGGCTTACCCGATTCTTAATTGAAAATTAAAACTTTTTTATCGCTACTAAAAACTGAATGCGCGATCTAGCGGCACGGCGGTGCCAAAGGCGGTAGCGGAAGCGGGGGCCTATATACCTATAGACGTATGATTAGGGCTTTGCAATACTTAACTACCATATTTCTTATGTTGATAATATTGTTACGTAATGGTAGGGATTCCACGCGGACTAAGTCGCGGGCGGCTTCCAGTTTAATAAGTAACTGATATCATGTTCCAATAACTATTATTGATTTATTTATTATTATACTCGGTGATGAGCGGAGCACCCAGTAACACGGGTCACTAACCTAACTAACAGGGGCCCTTGCACCTATTGTAATTGAAACTTATTAATCAATAAAACATTTTTGTATTTTGTATTTTTTTTTGTAATGTGCATTAGGAACAAAACCAACGTATAAAATCTTATATTTTTTTAGAATAAAAAAATAAAGAAAGAAAACAAAAATTATTTGAATAACTTTCGACTCCATTAAACTGTCATCTTTGTTTAAAGTAGTTTATGCCCCGTGTCCATGGCTCACCTCGGACACGTAGCCGCCGAGCCAAGTCCTTATTTACGTCCGTCGCGAGCGCCACCGGGCTCTCTGTCATCATCCATTAGCTCGCTTGTTTCCACGATGTTTGCCGTTAGACAACCCCACTTAAGGATGTACTGGATTGCCAAGCCCCCGGTGACATAATTACACCTACTTGTACACCAACCTTATACACTTGACGTAGCATATTGCGTAGCATAGCGTAGCATACACGTAAGTAGCATATTGCACTGATTGTAGAGGTACCTGCTTACCAAGATACAAGTTTTTTCTAGTTTGGAGTGAGATGGCCGTGACTGGAGTTATCACAAAATATTTTTATTGACATACTTTACAGCTCAGGATGTTATACAGTAAGGCAGTCGACACTCGGCAGTCTCTGTATCCGAAGAGCGCGTGTGAACATGCTACTGATGTACAACAAGCACGGGCAAGACACTCGGCGCTCTCTGTCCACCGTCAGGCTCCTGAAGTGACAACATTTCAAAATGATTAAAATATTTAATATCCTGTATTACAGTACAAATACTGTACAAATAAATTATTTTCACTAATATCTATTATTTATCACTAAAATCTTAATTGTGCAAAATTCCATAATTTTTATAAGAATAAATTGAAATGGAGTACCTATAAGTAAAAATCGCGATTTACATGTATTTTTTTTTATCAGGGACGTGACATGACGCCTGCAATCCTACTTATGACTTGTTCTATAAAATTTCTGTTTAGTAGCTCGGAGTCTGTATTTGTGGTCGGTGCGTGGCTATAGGCTCACCTCCTATCCCACGATAGGACATGTAACATAACTGGTGAATCGTCGGAGTGTAATACACTCCACTGCCTACCTCTTCGGGGAGACACAGGCGTGGTGTTATGTGACGTAAAATTTCGCAACTACAGAAAACAATGAAGGGGTCAACTAAGTTAAAATAGACGGAGACCAAATCGACTCGGGTTTATGAATGTTACCTACGTCAGCGCCGAAACGCGTATACTATACATGCGTACTCGTAATGCGAATTTATATGTACGTAGGTACTCGCATCAATTGCTGTACAAATGTAGACGCGAGGACATGTGCCCCGATGGATGCTCGCACTGCTCGTCAGTCGCTCCGTCCAGCAGCCGACGGAACGGCGGAAATACAAGCATGTTGCGACAATGAACGCACGCGGCACATGGTCACTGCATTTACAAATATGTTTTCCCTTTTTAATAAATCGATTTAACCTGTATATTTCGAATTTGTCGAAAAACAATGGACACTAGTATGAAATGACGCGAACCCTCTACGTACACTGACATTCGCTTTAACGCTGCCAATGTTTTCTGTCGATCGACGCTAATTGATCGGATGAAACTCGACGGGGTTTTTTCAAGTTTCTCCTTTTTATTAGATAGTTCACGTACAGCGAGGTTCACGTTGCTTGATGTTTACTTCCCACAATCGTACACATGTATATCTACGTAAGGATTGATATACTTGAGAACTAATTTGAAATCTACTGAAGCAATTCTATCTTCCTATCTGTCTGTACGTTTGTTTTAAGGTCATCACCCGAGGATTGATTGTTTTCAAGACAATAGCAAGTTTCAATACGAAATGTTGAATTCCTCAACTTCTACTCCATAGTGGGACGTAAACATAACTGGTGAGACATGGGAGTATACTAAACTCCTCTGCCTACCTGTTCGGGAACTACAGGCGTGATGCTACGTTGTTAAACATCATTACAATTTAGTATTTAACATACATATAATATATTTATTTCAATCGTACATCTAATCTCGATGTAAGATTGAACACAAAGGACAATGAAATGGCGATCGTGATTCATGCCCGTGGATTGCTTTGTTAAATGTTAATCACGCGCGCAAGTCGTAAGGACGCAGGCAAAATTTTTCCTACGAAGCGGAATGTAGATATGGAGAGACGGCAAACGAGCCGGAAAACCCATTTGTGACACCTCGATCACGTGGGACCTCCTTCGACGCCCCCCAATAAAGGCAATATCAGATCATAACCAAGGAACCGACGACACTTGGTCTCCGATCTGTAGTATAAATTCCCCGCGCGCCTAATCGAGCGTCGAGAAGGAGGAGGCCGAGGGGGGCAGCCGATACTGGTCATAGGAATCTCAACTTGACTCTAGGGAGACCCACAACCAATGTGATGTTACCGTCGGTCGGAACCCCCGGATTGGATCCCGCGACTGTAATGAGTTAGGGAATAAATACTCCTGGTAATATTTCCGAACATTATTACATTTATTTTGACGATAGACATATTTTCCGATAGCTGTCTCGACAAAAATGTGGTGAGCTTCATGGACATTATTGTGTTTGTGGGAAATCATTTTCGTAACCCATAATACTTGTATTTTATGTGGAACTGTTAAAGACTCCGTTACATCTGGAGCGTTGGATTCAATATTATCATAACGTTATGAAAGGAAACGTAACATGGCGCCTGGAATCCCTGAAGAGAAAGCCAGAGGAGTATAGTATACTCCCACGTTATAGGTACGTATATGTACGTCTGCAATTAACAACTATTCGATATTCATGAGGAGAACGTATAACGTATGTATGGATTTACGTAGGTGGCTGGATTACGCTCTCGAATGTGCGAACCACTCGCGAGGGTCACATATTATATCATTTTTTAAATATCTGCTTTCCTCGCCCTGGTCACTCACATGCACTTTACACTAGTTTGAATACTTCTCAATCACAAATAGCGCACGAGGTAAATGTGGAGTTACGACATTTAATTTTGTTTGTGATACGTTTGAAACATCAACAGCCAACATTTCTATTTTAATCGCTTACAATTTTAGCTAGCGCGTCTCATAATGTATTTACGGGATGATAGATTAATAAAATATATTGACCATTCATTCACCAATATACTAAGTAAAGAAGTTTAAGAAAAATATCATACTGCTAGCCTTATTCTACCGGGTATGTATCTCGTCCAACCGCCCTCCCCGCGGACCGCCGCCATTTCTCAGGGCAGCGCCACCACACAGCGATAATAAAAGCGAACGTAATAAACATACCGTGATTGCTTAATTTCGACCAAATATTACATTCCTCATAACACGTTCCATAGATATGTTGTTATCTGTTTCGATTTGGCTCGTAATGTACTAGTGCCAGTTAAACATATCACTCTTCGTTTGAGCTTATATTTGAATCATATTTCGATTTTATTATTATTTGGTAGTTGAGCAGTGGCTATTATTATTTGGCAATTTATTGTTTGGTTGAGTCTTCGCCTGGCGAGAGCTAAGATAAGCCCTAAAATAAGCACGCATTCCTTGCAGAAGTCTGTACGACATTAACTTGAACAGTCCAATTTGTTTCTATTTGACAGCATTTATTAAACTCATATGTTTTTAATATCACGTTCATGTACTCACCATGTAACATTAGAGCTGCAATCTTCGAAGAGGCACGCAGAGGAGGAGGCATGTAGTACAGTCCCACGTTTCACCAGTTACGTTTGCGTCCCACTATAAAATAGGTGGTGAGTCTATTATCACAGAAGACTACAAGCCACTACAAGCACTTTTCTTGTAGTGGCTCCGAGCCATCACAAGAAAATCTGAGATAGAACAATTTAGTAGTGCCTAATCCGGGATTTGAATCCAAGACCTTTCGATCGGCAGTCGCGTTTGCAACCAACACGACCAACGACGAGGCAGTCACATGTTACTATTCTGTACAATGTATGTACTTGTGAGAATAGATAGTGATGCACAAGTAGCGGACAGACACACAAGCACCGCACCCCAGCCCAGGGTAAACTTAATTCAGCCCGCACGTGCCTGTTATCAATCTTAAACTAGAATGACGAAAGTGTCATATCTTCATTTGTCTGCATGTCAGGGAGTTTGGGAGGGATTCCAAACAAAAAGATCAAAAACTGATTCTTACCAACAACTCCATGGTAATATTTACATAGTTGATTTAAAGCCTGGGTTGGTGGTCTCTGCCTAACCCATAAGCTATATGGCATGATGATATAATCAGAATAACAGTATAATTGAGTTGAGACAATTCAATGAGATGAGAAACAAGTCAGTGTGTCGTTTCATATTAAAGTAACTCAATCCTAGTTTGGATTATTCTATACAATACAATGAGATCTCTGATCGACCCGCAGGAGGACAGGAATCTTATCTAAGACTCGCGTTTATTACCCTAAGGACTAGTTGTACAATGTAGCGATGGGTACCTGCGGTATTGTCCAGACAAGTACGGAAATGTATAAAGTACGAGTATTATCAATGCGGTAGAAAAAATACGGTACCTACGCTTAAATTTTGCCAATTAATTTGGATAGGTTCTACTGCCCTTATTAATGCTAGGTTTTCAAGGCCACGTAACTTAAAGTGTTCCATTGTAAGTTGAGAATGTAGATTTATTGACTATATCCCGACACAGCTACATTACCCAACAGGATCTAAGCGGCTTACCTACTTTCGATTTGGTTCATGCGAGTTCAACCTCGGCTTAAATAAACTAAATAAGCGCGTCAAGGAACGACTAAACTACGGATTCACGATGTACCACCGATTACTATGATTGATTTGCATGATACGAAATTTCTAACTACCAATGACATTATTTAGTAAATAAGTCATAACTAGATGGTGAAGGTCATTGCTCGCTAAGTGCGGGTTAACAAACTTCACACGCCTTGAATTATGGCAAGACCTAAGATGTGAAAACTCGCTCACGAGGTTTTCTTTCGTAGTTATTTCCAAAATAATCATAAATAAAATTAACATGAATTTTAAGATTATTGTTTAAAGCAATGGGTCTGCGGTCGAGGTCAGCGCGAGCGCGTATTGTGGGCGCGGTACTACTCGCAAATTAATAAACAATTCCGACTACAACCCAACAATAGTCCTAAACAACGGCGGCCGATAACAATATAGGATCCGCCCTTGTTCCATACCAAGAGGTAACGAGCATCCATCCACACACATCCAAAATAATAACACTGAAACTGATGACGCTATAACAGACACGTATACGACTCATTTAGTCTCGGACAACTCCACATAAACCCATGTGATGTTAATTCTGTCATAAAAATCATCAACAAATCTTGTCAAATTGTCTTGTCAAATTGTCAAATATGTTTATATGATTGACTAATATAGACAGAGAAAACGTAACTTCACGCTTGTAATCTTCGAAAAGGGGATCGGACCCGGGACCTCCCGATCGGTAGTCGCACTTGCAACCAACACGATCAACGAGGCAGTATAGAAATATAAAATGATATAAAAACGAAATATTTCAACAGCGTACATGATGATGAATACAAAGTCGCGTTCAGAGCAAATAAACGACCAGACCAGAGGATCACACGAACGTACATTTAACATTCGTTTGGGGCAGAAATTATCCATTCTGCAGCGTTTATGGTTTTAATCTAGAAAATGCATGGTTTTTTTTAGTTGACTTTGTTCATTGATTGTTAGGCGGTACGAAGTTCGCCGGGTTAGCTAGTTTTGAATAAATGGGATTTTAATTTGAAAAACTGAAAAATCCAAATTAGAAAAATACAGTAGTCCCCGACCTAGGATTTGAACCCAGGACCTCCCAATCGACAGTCACACATGCAACAAACACGATCTACATACAAGGAAGTCTTCAATCATCACCAAATTATAATTGGTCTCTTAATTAGACGAAGAGTCGTTAATCGCTTGAAGTGAGACGTATCGGTAATTTGAAGTTATTTGCAACTATCGAAACAGCGAAAGGTAAATAATTCAGAGTGCGAAGGAAAAATTCTGAGGAAGAGAAGAAAGACGAGACGGAGTTCCAGCGACTTCCAACCTACAACTATTTATTTATCGTGCCCGTGGGCTTCCTGCGGCAGCGAGACGCGAGCGAGCGATTCCATCTGTATTTCCAAGACGCAAGTTTCAAATTGGACTGAAAGTGAAGTAGCACCGAATCGGCCAGCCACCTCGCGCTTCCACTAAAGGTAGCTGAAAACACAAATAAACATACTTCGCCAACTTCAGGTAACGTTAACGCTCTCTGATTCGTTATAAATATTCATTGTTTAACGTAAGTTTGCTCCCGAACAACTTTGTAAGTCAAATAGTATAATTCACGATGAGCAAGTCCGATAGAAATTTTGAGGAATCGCTTCCCGGAGCCCTCTGTGTTTTCCTATACTGTACTTTGTAGTTCATACTTCGGAACCGTTTGCTTTTTAACCGATAGAGGAGGATCAGGTGACTGGCAAGTCTCTTCGAACAAAAATTGTAATTCAATCTGTAAAACCTCTATCTTTGTTGGTGTTATACGACGTACGTTTTATATTCATACTTATTATATCTGGCACGAAATGGTGTCCAGTCTGCCAGAAATGTCCTTTTATAAAAAAGATCTGTTGCTTATAAATACCACGATTATCTTCGAGTGCAGGTAAGTAAGTACACATTGCGGGCTGTGCAAAGCTTGTAAATGGCCGTATTTAAAACCAGGGGCGTGCTTAAGGGCGTCCTTCGCAAAACTTTGCCAGTTGACCTTATCCGCTTTTGTTTAAAGCTTACGCTGTGCACGCACAAGATTTGTAACATTTCTACATATTCACAATTACATATTACCTTACACGGGGCAGATATCTAGACTACTAGTGAGACTTTTAACACTATTTACGCACTACACAGGCACTGTTTCTAAATACTTTTGGCTTTTGGGGAAATACAGGCGTCATGTTACGTTAATTGTATGCTCTCCAAAAATCACAGCAAACAACAAACATGGTCATCAAACATCGAAACAAGAGGATACGACGCCAAGTACTTACTACAGTCGTAGCTGTCTGTAAAACTATTTAAAACTTATCCACAGTAGCATTCTGTATTGTCACGAGACTTAGGAAGTGCGCGGACGCGGTACAACTTTGGCAACTGACACTGAATGAAGTTCCAACTGTTCTTTAAGTATTTTTCTTTGTCGCACCATATCAATTATTTGTAAGTATTAATAATTTGTAATATAATATGACCTCGGCAGGCTGTCCGGAGTAGGTCCGCAGCGCCGACTGACAAACATCTGTATCCTCGTCGACTTCACGCGCTTCTACCTTCACCGCTCTCGTCACACACACTCATAAAGTATGTCTCAAGCACATACACTAGATCTCATACATAATATAAGTGATAAGTATGTGTTCTGCATGCAACCAATGATAGCGGTGTAATATAATATTTGCCTCCTTTAAAAGTGGACTACGAGTCTGTACTTCTACTGCTTTCTTTCATGTGACCAACGCAGCAAAGTCATCATTATCCGCACAACAAGCTTATGGAATCTGTTTCTTTTCTTTTAAGATCTTCATGGAAATATATACTCGGTTTTCACATTACTCTTATTAATGTTAATTTACTATCAAAATGTGAAACCGCATTAGATCTAAAACAATAGATTTTTATCTTAATATTCTGAATAATGATTATGACATTATCTGTGTTTCGTTTTCGTGATTGAAATTCAAAATTGAAAACGCTCGACATCTCGTCCAATCACAGCAGTGAGGACTGACAGTAGTAAAATTATCGCTGTCATGCATGGACGGCCCGCTCTGTGAGTAATATCGTACAAAAATCATCATCAATATCAATCCAACAATAAGAAGACCGATCAGACGCGGGTGCCGCCAACGCTTAACGCATCATATCGTATTTCGAAGTGTGGAGTTACATATTACGAGTATCATCAGTGGACGGACTCATCGCGGCCCCGACGCGGACTCAAGGTACGTGCAGTGCAGTATCTAGCTGTTGTGGTCTATCGAGTTGCCGAACTATTCTTTTCA
>DWTO01005055.1:0-11020 GCA_018244755.1 Jemadia pseudognetus
CGTTCAATCATGGAAAAAGAAATGCGCCTATTGTTATACAGCGGACACAATTCTAGATTTCAGCATTAAATTACTTGAAATGAATTGGAGTATTCAATACAACACATTTACTCGCGTGTAAGTAGAATGTAACACATCGTAAAATTTTCAAAGCATTGTTGCCCGTTGTTTTCTAATAGTTGTATATAAACTATATACTTATATACGTATAGTATTGTTATGTGCTTAATGCTCAAAACTGCTATCGTGTTCGCGTGTATCTAAGATGTCCCATTTCCGTTTGCCGGCACGTCTGACGGGAAACTCATTTGGAACGGTTGCAGCTGCGTTGAGTCACGAACAACCTGTTTACGCTATATGAAATATAATATTTATCTCGTTTCATAACATGATATTTTTCTAAATGTGCCGTAAAGTTTTATTATACAATACAATATGTATGTTGTCACACCGTTTGTCATAACGTACAAACGTACGTAAAGTATGCACAAACAAAGGATTTTCTACAGTTACGTTTCCAACAAGCTTTTTGACACATTTAATGATAAAGGAATATAAGAATAAAGAGGAGTTCTCGTGAATACTGCACGCACGGGTCATGCTACATTCCCGTACGAGCGCAACGACAGAGCAAGCGCAACGACGAATTCTGTTGTTGAAAATTTATTACACATTCCACTAAGCTCAGAGTACCTACCTACAGTTGCTATGACACAAAGGACGCTTATAAAGTTTAAAGGATAAATGCCAACTATAAGTTTTATTTAATTGTAATTCTTCTTTGTCGTGTAAATACCTCATTGGTCAAGTGGCTGAAAACGCGGCTGGAGTTCGAGAAGTCCTGTTGCTAATGGATATTTCTAACTTAGAGTTCCTACTTAGGTAAAATTTCTAGCAACGATTCTGAATTTGGAATGATACCCGATGTATGACAATAGGCTCATCACCTTCTCCATGATGGGACGTAAACGTAACTGCTGAAATGTGGAAGTGTGCTACACTGCTCTACCTATCTCTTTTGGGATTACGGGTGTAATTGTACATTATATGAATATCAAATTGTAATGTACAATAAAATACCGAGAATAACATAATGATTACTAAGTACTTTTTTCAGAGTTTTCGAACTAAATTTAAAAAGAAACGCCAATAAAATAAATATTATCACCAGTTGTGTTTGCAACTTGAACAAGTTCAATTATTTAGTTGTGAACACAAAAGTCTTTATTATTTTCAATAATACTTTACGAGTGTCTGTCTCAAAACAGAATAAAATTTTGGTAAGTTAATTGAATCCTCGAGCCCATTGATCCCCAGCCGGTACGCTCAGCGTCGGGGTTACGGGCATAGCCTCTCAGGGGTGGCTTATGTCGAGCAGCGAACAAATATAGGCTGATGATGATGAAGTTAATCAAACAAAATAATATGACTACTTATTTTATATCACAATTTCAAAATGCCAAGGAGAAACAAGAATAGTAGTCTTGATCAAATAGGTCAGATATTGGCTGATGGCGGAATGGAATTCTCCGAAACTGCCGCGTAGGTATCAAGAGGTTGGTGAATGTAGAAATATGTCAGATCTGTAAGGATAGAGATATTTGGCACTTGGGCTCTCTGCTTGCCACTTAAGAGAACTAGCGTAAGTTTATAAAACCAAAAATAAAATAGTCTAGATAATGAATGCAGAAACCAGGGAGCCAATTGTTTCGACTCCTTACCTCAACTATACAAATAATATATAATAAAAATATCGTTCTTTTGCGTTATAGTTGCAATGGGCTTTATTTTAATTAAATGGCCTGAAATTGAACTAAAAATTTCAGATATTAGGTACATATTACCAAAACCGACCGATAGTTTCTAATATGCCAATTTCAATCTTAAAATTATATCGACTTGTTATCGCAATCGTTCCTTTTATATCTGTAAATTATTTCTAATATTGACTATTGATTTATTTATTTGTCCATAATTCGTATAATGGGGACCTTTGACGCTGGCATGTTAGTGTGGATGAATGATTACAACGTTTCTGTAACTATCACACTAACGTATAGATATGTAATGTTGTGTAACGTTCTGAGTATGTTAAATAAATATATTATTCCGCTACAAAATTCGTTATAACGTTAGGTCTTACCATGTGTGAGGATGTTAATAGTCTCGTTGTGAAAGTAGAACAGGCTGCAAACGCAGCCGACCCAGTCCTGCAACGGCCGGTACCCCGTCAGCACGTACGGGTTGAACTGAAGGTGCTGTGGCATGTCCCGCCAATGCAGCAGCTCCACACCTACAGTACCGCTCTCCTTCTTCGGAGACTCCGCACTCACCGCATTCTTACTTTCCCGCTCGTCTGTCTCACTAACATTCAACTCAGCAAGTGATCCCTCATTATCACAGATGCGCTCCAATGACTTTTTCCTTTTCTTCGGCCCCTTGCCGTTCACTTCCTGAATTGACATGTCGAACATTTTTGTACACGTATCAGGTACACTATCGGCGGCTCTCATAACAGTACGCCGGCGATATGTTGGCAGAACGGAAGAGCGGGAGTCTGCGGTTCGGCCAGAGGTCTAATCCGCGGCCGCATGGCCCGAGATCTTCCGGTGTGTTTTGTACAAATATCACAGTTACAGCATTGACGGGGTGCACGGCGGGACGTGGGAGAGGATACAAGTGGGTTTTCTTTCAGCGCGTTGGATTTAAGAGTTGCGAGAGACGTGCGGCCGCGCGGCCCGCGCCTCGGTGCGGTCGGCGCGGAGGAGCTCGAGCTAGGGGCGGGCCGCGGAGGCGCGCGACTGGCCGGGCGCGCTACACACCCGGCCCGGCACCCCGGCCACCCCTCACCCCGTAGATTTGCGCACTGCGCAATCTCGATCAGCTGATTCCCGCCAGGACGGCTCCCTCCCGTTTTGACAATCGTTGCGTACTGTGCGTACGGTTTCGGTAGCCGTTGTTCACTTTGATGTTTGCAGTTATTCAAATTGATGCTCCTTCTTTTTAATTCGTATTATTGACTTAATTTAGAAATTTACTTACCTTACCTTACTTATCAAACATTTAATACTATAACACAAAGGCAATTTCAATGTGAAAAAAGAACCAATATTGTGTGCAAAATCCGAGCAAAATAAGTATATGTTGTATAGGAAGTAAGAAATATACAAATCATCTTGCGACGTGAATGAGCAAATTAGTATTTTATGTTAAGCAGTGCAGACGGTTTCAATCATTGCAAAGATGACTTATGTAGAAGTGTAAAAAGATTTTCATGCGTTGCGATTATAATTTTTTTGTTTGAATAATCACAGTTGAAATTCACTGTCACGAAATTCATCAGTTCATTCGCATAACAGTCATATTTTACACCGGAATTTTTTAGTTTGAAATCGTAACAAAGTTATTTGCTTATATAAATTGGTGATATCATAACATAACCTTAAAACGTATTTGAACTAAAATTCATATAATCTTTATTATTATAAATATTATATATATAGCTTAATCACAAAGCTAGCCATGTTCTTATCTGAGATAGATATGAGAGAGTCAGACAACAAGATAATTTTATTGTCACTGTAGATTTCTAACTGGCGCTTAGTGCAAAACTAACGGTTTTCATTTTGTGGCCAGTTACAATAAAATTATACTATTCGAAATAATATTATTACCTTGAATCTGTGTTGTGGGAGAAAATAGTTAACGAATTACAAGGAGCTCCAATAGGACTCAATTTGGCCTGATATAGCATTACAGTTCTTACCTACTTTGTATGTACTGGCCAATAAAAAGACAAGAACAGATTGACAAGTGTATTTGTATGTGTAAGTGAGCAGAGGTACGTAAAAACTTATAGCATCACAATGTTATAAGTCTATAATTATCAGTAATTACAAAAACACGTAATTTGTCTGTAATAATTTAACAACTTTGAATATGCCTTTTCCTTTATTTTACCCAAAAAAATTTTAGTCGACAACACTAACTAATCAGGCGGTAACACCAAATTTATTGCTATCAATAAAAAGCGTTAAGCTTTTGTTTGATAGCAATGGGTTTTTGTCAAGCAAATATAATCGGACACTTTTCAATTTTTGCTTTTAATGTGATATGGTGTTTTTTAATGTATAACTGTGTTGTTATTGTATATCTTCGTGGTTGAAAAACACACCTACTTTATATGTGTTAGAGATCTTAATAAAACTCATAAACGCATTTTTGTCGAAATTGCAATTTTGTATTTCAACCAGTAATAATAGATATGGATAGAAACCGTTTCATGTTTAGTTTAGTAAGTTTAATGTATCGTTTAATAACATTTAATGCTCGACTAATGTAACTCATAACCACTGATTGTTGACTTTCAAATGTTTTATGCTTATTTTGTTCCTTTACAATCGATTATAAGATCATACTTTGGTAATATGAGATTAAAAATAAAATCATGATAAAATATGACTTAAATGATAATTAACAGAAGATGAGCTAATAACCTTGCACCTATACTTAGTTTTTTAAATATATCATTTGTCAACCTAAAAAATTTAATTGGATCGTACATTAACGAAATATAAACAACTATTTAACAAATAATATTAATAATATACTTATCTGGAGGGCACAGCTCAATACTACTGGAGGCAATATTATTCATTACGAATGTAGATAATAAATAATTTCATTTTCATATAAATCTACCTGTGATATATTGAACGCAATTTATTTTTGTTATGTTAGTCACACGTAGTAAACACAAGATGGCGCCTTGACATCCGTTCATAAAAAAAACTTATTATAGCGTACTTTCATGAACAGTTATTTATATACGTAATAATTTATTAAAGCTTTTATTTCAAATAAATACCGAATAAAATTATTAAAAATGTTATTTTTAATTTATAGATAAAATATCACCACAAGTATTAACACGGAAGCAATAAAAAGAAACTTTACGCTAAAGCAGTGCAACCAACATAAGAGAATTGGATGTCTGTCCTGCGTTCGGATCGATGTTCGGGCCTTTATTGCAAAGAAGCATTCTTCAAGATTCTGCGTCACGAACTTGGAATTGCCTTACTAATTTTACTCAACAACTGTGGTCTAAATTGAAATACTTACGTGAATTGAGGGTAAGTGTTAGCCTTTTATTGCAAAATTCATGGTAGGTCTACTTAGGGCTCCATTCAGTAGTGGAAAGAATATGGCGTCAGCATGTAAATAACTTGGTGACATCTATCGTTTTGGCATTATGGGAATAGTAACTATTTTCCTTCACTATAGCCCAAGTATGTTTTTATTTATATATGGTTGGCCTTGGTCATAGTTTTTAGACAGTTTTTTAATGATTGCACGTTCTTTAGTACATTCTATTAATTTACAGCTGACGAGAGTATGCTAAACTTTCGCATTCGAGTTTATTTGACAGCACTATTTTGATCTACGCAGTTATTTTTGTATTTTCTTAGTTAAAGTCTGTAATTATATTGGAAGATGCGAAGAATATTGACGTATACATTGAAATACAGTGTAATATTTATTTAGATTTGAACCTCAAAGTGCAATGGCTATTATGTGCACTGTTGATATGTGCATGAGGTTTATAATAGAAAAACCTAGCTTCAGCGCATTGACCAGGCGTACGAGCTGTCTAAAACGTTTAATGTTTTTCAGCCTAACTGCTTGGATACGAGTTTGGTATCTGTTTTATGGTAAGTGGAAGTACTAGTAGTACTTTCCTAATTGATTTATACATTCTTGCCAGCTGTGGTTGACATAAATATACAAGCAGACATAAGTTTTCTTGAATTGCTGCATGATTGATTGTATTATGGAATGGCTTTTTAACCATGCTTCTGCCTAGTTCCCATGAACACACATTTAGCATGGTAATCCAATATCACCAAGACTTCTTAGTATCAGTTCTGTTGTTCAAAATAACCAGTGTTATGTAATGAAATCAATATATAAAACACATCCAATATGATTCCATAGATTAATGCAGCTTCTAGAAGTCTCTAGAAAATGTGGGAATGGTGCATATTATTTTTAGTAGTGAAACTACCACAACACTTTCACAAAGTGTAACAAAAGCTTATGCGGGTATGCTTGTTGGAAATTATATATGATTCACTTAAAATGATCATAATTGCAAATTTTACCTGATGCTTAAGTATTGTTGGTTTAGGCTTGCTTACTATTGTTGAAAGTATGTCATGAACAACTATGAAACTTTGAATACATTTGAGTATGACATATAAATTGAAAGAATCATATGCTTTTTGTCTAAGTGTTAAGCTCCAGTTGTGAGCTGGAGGTCTTAACTAAACAGAAGCACTGTGTAAAATGAACTGATGTATTTTCGTATATAACTGATGCATATGCTCGATGTAAGGTACGGTGAGTGAGTGGCCGGGTGGTGCTGGCCATAAGCTGTGTACACACAAAGGCCTACCCTGCACCCCGCCAACCGGTTCTGTGATCGCAGGAACACTTATTCTAAAATAAGAAAATATGAGTACTTTTTAGTAATAACTGAAATTCTCACTGTGATAAATTATTGGTTAGTATTATAAAAGCAATAGAAATGCCTGTGCAGCATGGAAACAACATCTTGACTGGTCTATCATGAGTTGCGTCTAGTTCAAACACAGTGTGTTGTCAAATTTTGTATGCAGTTCAGTCTACATTTCATTGAATAATTTTTATATGTGGCCATACTGATCAGTATATTGATATTAAAATAGTTTTATCTGAAATTTCTGATGTAAATTATTAAATACTCTTTTTTCTAATTAAACAAAGGAGAAGAATCATATTGGTACAATGCACTCATAATTCCAATTTTATTTATCACTTTTGTCCAAATAGCAATTATTTTTCTTGACTGAAAATCAAGTTTTTGACAGCTTCTTTCTTATAAACGACTTTTGTCTAATTGTATACATTAGATAATAATACCTCCAAAAATTTAGCCTTTTATAAGAGCATCCATTTGGGCCAATATTCAGTTAACAACAGTGTACAAGCATTGCATCTAGTTCAAAAATTGTGAAGAGTTAGAAGAAATAGTAGAATATCAATTTAGTTCTTAATGGTTGTATCTTACTTATCAGTTGCATTAATTTTTCAAATTGGTAACCTTATACTGTCTGCCTCGTTGGTCGTGTTGGTTGCATATGTGACTGCCGATCGGGAGGTCCTAAGTTCAATTCCTGAGTCGGACAATACAAAATTTTTCTAATTTAGATTTTCTAGTAGTGGCTTGGTGTCTGGACATGTGCCCGGTGTGTGGCAATGGGCTCACCACATATTCTATAGTGGGATGTAAACGTAACTGTTGAAAAATGGGAGTGTTTACATTCCTCTGCCTACCTATTTGTGGATTACAGGTGTGATGTTCTGTTTTTTTTTATCTTTGGTTACCTTATAGCACATGTTACACTGTTTCAGAAGATCATAACATGTAAAAAATTAATTAATCAAGTTTTTGTTTCTTGTATAGCACTTTTACATACATAAGAGAATGTTTATCATAATTTTGGAATTATTATGAAACAATCATAAATTTCCCAAAGGCTTCATACAGTACACTGTTAGTTATCATGAAACCACTATCTGGTCATACATGTGATAAAATTATAAGTGTGGGATGATATACCATCATATCGTTTTATCAGTGCCCAAAACCATAATATTCTGTAAATGTTCTGAATGTTTCTCCCATGTTAGTAGATCACTGAACGTAATCTACTAATCTGAAATATGTCACTAATCTCTGGGTCTTTAATTTGTATCTTGCAAATTTATTGCTGCATCAAATACTACAATGACAACATATGAATATGTATAGAGGGTTAAAATGTTGCTAAATCCTTAGTATAAATACAAATAATTTATGAGCAAATTTGTTGTAATATACATTTATGTATGTATTAAATCAGTTATCATTTATTTATATGTTGTTATCAATTGAGGATTAAGTTAGGATATCTTAATTTTATGGCTCAAACTGGACCAGTGTGATGTGAGTTTTATCACATTTAAAGTGTCCGTCATTTAGTATTTCTGTTTAATATACTGTTGCTAGTAGTACAAAAGATGATTATGCAGAAATGTAAATTTGCTATCGATTTTTTCTTTTGGATATATAATGAGCATTAAGCATTTAGAAGTGGAGCAGGTTTCTGAAGATGGAAATACATATTTGGCATGACGTGTAGATATGAATGTATGTAATAAGTATTCATCATAATAATAAAAAAATCTTTTCTAGTTACATAATACTGGTTATATATGAAGGTCACATACCACAATCCAGCATTATTTCCTGTTGTGATAGATTTGGTTTAATGATAAATATCTAGAATTAATATGTTCAGTGTTCTTTCCAATATATAACAGGTTTACATTACATGTATGCATTTCACATTAAAAATAGTAACTCCATCATTGCCGAATGTGTTATGGTTGTCATTTGATCATGAACTGACAATTATTTAAACGATTGGCTAACAATCAAGGCCACATTATCACGGTGAACAGAAATTTGTATTTTGTAGGCGAAGAGATTTAATTTCATTGGTGCATGTTTCAGATGCCTCGCACACGTAGGAAGCACTATACATCACACTCCAGATCTCGGTCGCGATCGTATGAGGCGAAGCGGCGACGTCTGGATGACGACTCAAGAGAGTTGTCGTACAGAAAACGGAGTAGGAGTCGGGATCGTGACAGGTAAGCTGTAGTTTATGACTAATACAATATTTTTAACTAGTTAAAATATCAATATGTTATATAACAGTAGTAACAAAATATTGGTATAGAATAGTGCCTCCACTCAGAGTCCTGGGTTCAAATCCTTTTGCACACTTTTCAATAACTGTGTTTTAAGATAAAGTATCACACATTGTAACCAAGAAGGAAAACTCTTAACTCCATGAAACTTGAGAAATGTCTAAGTACACTTGATTAACAATTTTACATGTAGTGGAACCCCAGTAATTCAACCCCCTTAAGATCCCCTATAGTCTGGAAATTTTTACAAAAGTGTACCTTGTAATCTGACAAATTTCAGATCCAATTCTATATGTTATGCAAATCATATATACTTCATTATGTATGTCAAATTTAGTAAATTAAACAACACAATAGAGAGTATACATTTCATTATAAAATTATTGTCATTAATGCTATAGAACTTCCAAAAATAAGGAACATATTGGGTTGTATGGAAAGTAATTTCGTTTTGATTTCATATAAAGAATAAATATTTTGTTAAATTATATATTGACTATTCTGATCCAAAACTGATCTGATTTGCCATCTTTCTGGTAGCAGGATATTTCCATGCTCATACCTTTTTTAGTATTTGCTGGGAAAAAATTGATAGATGATTTTTGACATGTTCTATTGAAGTGAAAGTTTTATCGTCTAAAAAAATTACAGTGACCGGAACAAGTAATAATTCAAAGACCCCAAATCTAGAGAATATGGTATGTGTGGCAGTGTATCCTATTCAAGCTGTACAAGCTTTTGGCGAGTAACCAATGTCTATGAGGTCTCACATTATCTTTGTGGAACACTACACCTTTTTTGTTTATTAATTTTGGTATTTTTTACTGAAGTGGATCATTCAGTTTGTCGAACTAGTGACAGTAGACTTCCAAATGAATTGTTGTGTTATCTGGTAAAAGCTAAAAAAAATGATTCCTTTAAAATACCACTGAATAGAGTGCATCACTTTTTTATGGTTATTGCATACATACATATCCTCACGCCAGGTCCCTTACGGGATAGGCAGAGGGTACCGAGTGGCAAATATCTCTATCCTTACACACCTGCCACGCCTCTTCCACATTCATCATTCCCTTCATACATTTTCTTCATACAGACACCATTTTTATCTTTTTTATAGTAAAAAAATTACATTTCACTAAAGTGCTGCTTGCTTATTGCTCTCCATATTTAAAAGGGCACCAACCAATAACTACTGTGTAGATTTAATTGAACTTTATCACACACGAGCCTTGCTATGTCAGCTCTCAAAACATAATTATTAAGGGTGAAGGGCCTTAAGGCCTTAAGTGTGAAGATGGGTTTGAAACAATGCCTACATGTCGACGCACAATAGTGGTGACGAGTACAAAGTTTAACTTGTACAATCACTAATTATTTATTAGCCAAAATTTACAAAAAAATATATGTTAATAAAATAGGCATGTCAGATTACAGGAGGTGCCGAATTAGACAGGGCCCAGATTACTGGGGTTCCACTGTAGAAGTCTTCTGGTCACTTTAAACATGCAATCTCAATCAACACCTGTTTACCATAATATCCAAGGATAATTATAAAACACATTATATGCATTTTAGTTTTGGTCAATGTAGATGGTAGTATCTATAATCAGGATCAAATAGCAATTGTTCTTGCTATTATATTACATACTAGGTGAAAGACTTTCTATAAAGGTGTAATATAGGAATAGGAAAAACATAGGATGTGTGTTATGTTTTAATTGCAGTTGACAGGAAAAAGTTGAAACGAAAGGCATTGTTGTTAGTGTTGTCACTATTGTATTCTTATCCATGGTGATATTAATCCCTGGTTTATTTCCTTTTTTTTAAGTGTGTAATAAATGGAACCCTATGTGGTACTGTTATAAATTTAAATTATTTTTATTTATTTGCAAAGAGTAGTATAAACGATACTATTTTTAAAGTGAAAAGTGAAAGTGGTAAGATCATAATTGTTACGAGACCCAACTGTAACAAGATACAATTTAATTTGAATTTTTTACATATTTTGTTCTGTGGCATACTACAATGCCTCTTATGTATAAATATTCATTTATTTATATTATAATCTAGACAACTATCAAGACTAGCAATTTTATGTATGTAATTAAAACATAGTAAAATTCATAAAAGTAACGTAAACACGTAAAAAAACGTAACATCACGCCTGTTATCCCCGAAGAGGTAGGCAGAGGAGTGTAGAACATTCCCACAATTCACCAGT
>DWTO01005056.1:0-11020 GCA_018244755.1 Jemadia pseudognetus
CATCAGACAACTATCTCGGAGAAATTTGTAAAGTGGTAGAGGGAGACTCAGATCGGAAGTATAGCATACATATGTGACCAATATAAGATAGTTCACATATTCTTATGTTCTTTACATTATCGGCAGCTTGAAGCGGAGTCCTCAGAGCAATACAAGAGATACCTACACGAAAAAAGAGATGAGGAACGCTCGTGGCTGGAGTACAGACGTCTGGAGAGAGACCTAGATGATGGCATTAGAAGAACACAGCTGATTAGTTGCATCAGACACAAGGAGAAGAGGACTGCTGACTTGTTGGCGTTCCGGGACGATCAGAAGGTTAGATCGGAAATACCTGCCGATCAACGTATTTCTTTTTTTTCCATCAGTCTATCTCAGTCCACTGCTGGACAAAAGTCTCTCCTAGTGAGCGCCATGGCGCCCTGTGCTCGGCTTGTCGTACATATATTTTTTTACATTAAGGTATAAAACACAATTCGTGTCCAGGGAATGAAAGCAGTCCTTATTTAGACGAAATCGTCCTGGTGTTCTCATGATATATATTTTATTAAACAACTAATGACTTAATCCTAAACTGTGTTCGAGAAGAACTAAATTGATATACGTAACAAACTCAATATAAATCCCACCGATTGTCACGCTTTGTGCGTAGTAAATTTTATCGACGTCTGAATTCTGCAGACTACAGAATTGGTGACCAAGGCGATAGAAGAAGATGCCCGAGCATTACTAGCAGCAGACCGTCGCGGGCGCTTGGTGGCCAGCGAGGAGTTGAGGAAGCAGGCGGAGTTGGTGGACGCGAACAAACGAGCCGAGCACGCCATGCAGAGAAAGAACGCCTTCTTAAAAGATGCTGCCCAGGTACGAGAAATATATTTAAAATGTTCTAAATTGTTATGCTAGCGTCTTATATTTAGATGCTTCCCTTTTAAAACTCAGAAGTACGATAAGAGAATGTTCAGAGGTATGATATTTTAATAATTTCCATTTCCATGAACAAGCAAGTAGCCCATGTAGAATGTTTTTGAAGAAATATAGACACTAATATGGCTTAAAGCGTTCGCGATGCCAAGCTATATGATAGGGTTGAAGAAACTACTGCAGCTTTTATTGGATAAACGCAATAAGTGTATAATCTATTGTGTTGTTAGCGCGTCGCAATATCTAACGCGCTGAGCTCTTGGGAATCGGCACTGGTCCGTCAAGAGGTGGAAGCGCAGGCCGCGTCGCGACGCGCGTGCCTCGCGGCCGCGAGCGCGCTGAAGGACGCGCGGCGCTCGCGGCTGCGGCGCGCGCGCGACGCGCGGCGTGCGCGCGCGGCCGCGCTGGCGGCGCTCACCGCGCGGCTGCGCGACGCCGTGCGCAGCGCACGCGCTTAGCTACAACACGCAGAAATCAACTTGACACTAGCGAGGAGTGCTCTCCCCTGCGCCCCTCACTGTCTCCTACCCACAGTACTCACTATAACCTACTTATCGTCATACGCGTGTTCTTGCCATAACGTCATCCTGGCGAGTTGCCTAGTTAACTTCTGCGAGTTATAACTAATATGTAAGTTAATTACGTCACGATTGTACCTCAGTATCATATAAGAGCAGTGTCATATATTACAGACGTCCTGGTAAAATAAAATGATTTTTGATACTTTGTAATGTTATTAAATTTTAATTATTGTAATAAGGCAAAATCTGTTGTTCCATTGTGTTCGATTATGTTCTAGACATTTTATGAAAATAATAAATCAAACTTTGTAACAGTTTATCATACAGCGGTTTTATTATTCCAACACAATTCTTTATTAATATAATAATCATTAACAAAATGCTCTTATTCTTAAATTTCGATATTTTACAATTTAATATACCAATACAATATTGCGATACTTAAATATGGACTTATAATATACGTTTCTTTCCAATGTCCCTAAATATTAACATCATTGTAACGTAGCAACAGCGAGCTTCGCGCGGGCCCGCCGGTAGCGGCGCAGCGCCGCGTCCGCCGCGCGCAGGGCTGCGCCCTCTTCCCGCTCCGCCCCCACCCGCGGCGCCCCAGACACGACCAGGGTGCTCCAGCGCACAAACACTGAGCCCGTTGTTCTAAACCGATAGTTTGCGCTCTGCAAGTAGAAAACTTATTGTAAACGAACTGGTGACTGGTGAGACAGTTCCATATCTCAGTAAGCAAACAAAATATCACATCACGCTTGTAACTCATGAAGAGGTAGGCAGAGGAGTGCAGTACCCTCCCACATGTCACCAGTTACGTTTACGTCCCACTATGGAATAGGTGGTGAGCCTATTTCCATGCACCCAGCACACATCCAGACTCTCAGGCACTACTAGAAATACTACTACACTCCCACTACTACAACGACGCCTTGTTATTCGACTGGGTGCAAGCGTGACTGGTGATCGAGAGGTCTCGGGTTCGAACCCCGGGGCGAGTACTATTGGATTATAAGCAAAAATTACATTTACCTGCATCTGTGTGTCAAGAACTTCTAAATGTTTAAGCAGATGGCATCCACCCACAAAGAACCGTCTGCTCTCTGTCTCCACGACGTCCAGCTCCTCAGGTCGCGCGCAGGATAGCATTGTGGAGTACCACCCGGGACTCAAGTTGAGAGCAACATGTGTGTAGCCCTCGGTGCGGTGTCTCCCCCACCAATCTGTTGAGACGACTTCCAAGTACATTTTTATGGGGGGTGGATCTGAAAATGACCAATTTGAGAACATAAATAAATCTTAGGTAAATATAGTTATGTGCAAATGGTATGTAATACTCGTATGATGTGAATTGTGTTAATTATGATGTTTAAAGTAAGATACATAAAATCACGCCAGTAATTCCTAAAGGGGTAGGAAGAGGAGTGTAGTACCCTCCCACATTGCACCAGTTACGGTTACATCCGACCACAGAACAGGAAAATAAATTTACTTACAAATTCAATCATTTTACAAAACGCGATACAAGATGGCGCTGTACGCTATGAGAGCCTGAATCACAATATAAGTAAGACTAAAGCAACATGGTTTCTCGATGACTTGTCTTGATTTTGAATTCTCATAGAATGAAATGAAGTAACTCTAATTATATCATTACATTGGTTGGTGATGATTTCTATTAGGCTATGAGACTCTAAGCCCAGTTGCCCATTTCCTTTGTAAGTCTATAACATTAGAATTGTTGCTTATAGCGTAAAATGCAGAAAAGGGTAATGCTTGGAATCAAAGCGCCGAGTGACAATATTATAACCACTAAAATAATTGACAATTTCTTTTGTTTCCGCTCAAATGATCGAAACGAATGAAGGAGCAATTTCTGTAAGGACTTCATATCCTGGAGCTTTAGATGTGATGTTAGGCTTTCACCGGGATATAGTGGCACAAAAAGAGTATTTTGCAGGATATAGTGGCACAAAAAGAGTATTTTGCAGGATACAGTGCTCATTCCTAATAATAGAACATTTATGTAGAGTAGTTAAATAGTCTATAATGATAAAGTTTGACCTGATCCTGTCGAAACTTCCATTTCAATTTCCGCAATGTGTCCATACTTCCATTCTTCAATGCCATCCTTTCCTAAAGCTTTCGCTGTATGTGTCTTCCCCCTGAGAGTGTCACTGCACTGTACATCATCTGGAATCTTTCACAGATTTCAATTAACAGTAGTCAATTTCAGCTGTAAAGTTCGAAAGTTGTATATTATAAAGTATAATTAAAAACATGAGGATTTCAGGACTTAAAGTAAATAGTGAGAGATGTTGATGTCAAAACATTAACCCATTATGACGCCCTGTGAATACGGTATGAAATTAATGTAAGCTTTCTGTGGAACTTTAGTCTCTTCACTGGTGATCTATTAGAAAAATTGGCTTTAAAAGAATTTTGAAAAAGTGATAATTCTATCTCTTCTACTCCCGAACTCTCCCTACAATTGCAGATTCAACACACCTTTAAATGAAACTCTATGTATATGTTGTCCATATCAAAGCCCTTGGCAGATACAATTTCTAATGTCATATGAATTTTCTTCTTTCCGAGTGGGGGCATTGTGAATTTTACCAAATCCTTCTGTTTCTTCTCCCATTTCTTATGAAGCTTGTTCAGCTGAAATAACAGAAATATAAAATAGAAAAATTTTCAATTAAATATATATATAATCATCATCATAATTAATTATCAACAGTTTTAGTGTTCCTTAGGTGGCGACTCTGGAGACAGGTGTCCGCTCAGAATGACACAGGTTAAAACTATAATCTGTCCATTGCTGGCCAAGTGTAGGTTGTCAGACTTGCCAAATATTAAATTTAAATACCAACTCATCAATGTATCCAACCTATAGAACCATAAAATTACCTAATGGCAGTTGGTTAGAATTTTTTGTAAATCATCATCATCATCTTATTGCAGTCTACTGCTGGACATAGACCTCTCCTGAGAGATTATGCCCATAAGGTAGGCATGTGGATTGTGCTTCTGGGACAGCTTCTGCACCGCCAGCTGCCATAGACAGTCATGGTATGTAGCTGTGTCTGGGCAGACCATGCAATACTGCAATCTGCCTTGTATTTCAACATGGGGTCAGGGAAGTATTCGTAGTCTGATCCAACACAGCCAGTAAGGCTTTTAATTTGCAAATGTCCATCCATGACATACTAAGACAAGTCTTACCAACATAACAAGATCGTCTCCAGTCTTCTCGACACCGTGATCAATCTCCACAGAATATTGTATCCCAATATCATCTTCATCAAAAGAATATGGATTGATGGTTATGTCATTAGTGTCTGGTGATAGAATGAGGTACTTGTTCTCTGTGTTGTAGAACAAGGAGAGTAGAATGTGCTCACGTTTGAGTAAGAGATGAGAGTCTCTGAAAAGTTTTTTAAATGTGTAGTTGGTCTTAAGTGGCTTATTTATAACTGATTACTTTTCCATGGTGTTCATGATTATAAGTATATTGTGATTATAACCCTATCTCTAGGTAATTAATATCAGTATACCTATTGAATTCACCTACTCACTCACTATACTGAGAATTGTCATACAAAACATGCATAGATATCCATTGCTCTTTCTGTAGGGTGATATCCTTATCACTCCTGAACAAATGTGTCATTGAACTAGATCCATCATTGAAAAGTCTTCCGAGTTTATCACCAGGTTCCAAATTCAACTTCTTAAAACAATTCAAATTATGAACATTCCAAGTTTTTTCTTTAGTGCTATCAATTGATGAAGGCCCACAATCTTCATTAATCAAAGTGAATATTCTATTTCCTTTGTCCTCTGTATTTTCAAGCTTTTCAAAGTACCCCAATTCGATATCATTTGCGCAGTTGTGAACATTGCTGTATTTTTCGATTTCGTACCGGCTAAAAACTTTTTCCTGCCATTTAAAAATATTTTCCTCTGTAGCTTTTTCTTCTAAATTTTGTGTATTTGGTTGACTGTACACTTCGAACTTGGGCAATTGGATTATGCCTTCATGTGGCTTGGTCTTGATCCTAAAAGAGAGGAAGTAATTGTTACAAATCAGGCATTAGTACATTGCAGATTTAATGACTCAATATAAGTGCTTCTCTTGAATCAAAGAATTAGATGTATACTTCTACTTAATTTTATGGAAACAAACTTACCTAACCGATAACATAGCAATCGGATGTTTCATCCAATATACACCGCTTGTTTTATTAAACTTTACGAAATCATTCATTTTAAAATTCGTTGTCTTAATTTTAAAATGAATTACATATACCTAAATTATACAAAATATATTACATTTTGTTAGTAAGCTTTGGACATTGTTACTATGGTAACTATAGTAACGTGTGTTTGTATAATAGAAATATCAATTTGCAATAGGCAATAGTAACTGACTTTTTCGACTGCTTCAAAAAGTGAATTATTCATTTTGAAAAGAACACGAGTTGTTGAATATTATTGAAATAGATATAAAATATCCATTTTCTTAGTTTAAAAATGGGGTGTAACAATGTACATCATCCCAATAACTTTTACGATAATACTTCTGTAGTAAAATGTATTATAATAAGTACAAATTAGATATTTGTGGTATTGATAGTATTCCAAGACGTTATCTGATATCTGACGTTGTCTGATGTCTGAGAAATGTTGTACCTCGAACAAGATAACATAAGACTATTTTCTTGTATTCAAAATACATATGAACTATTTATCGACGTAAACAAGGAAATGGATGTCAGCATCAAAAACGGCAAATTTATTTTTCTGGCAACACTACTGACGTCAGTTCGGTAATACCCACTGACACTACATATGTCAAACTTCTGTAATCAAATGGATTCAATGGAATAGCAATGTCAGTCGTCGCTAACGGTGCTTGGTGTTGTGTAGTGGATTTCGTGTTATCGGCTGATAAACACGGATACAAACCGAGATAAAGTTATAAACCGAACCGTTATCTTATCGTGCAATAAATCGATCATGAGTAATCGCCAAGCCTTGCAAACGTGATGGTGTGAAAGTTAGTCTATTAATCAAACGTTTGTTATTGTATAACAACTTGGTCAAGATTTTTGGGTGAAAAATGCCGTCCGGACAACGGGAGACTACAGTGTCGGTACCGTTAACACCGACCAGATCCGATTTATATTGGCGGAGGATTTTCAATAAGGTAAAAAAAACATATTTGAAGATGTATGTTTTCACAATTCCGTTGGTCATGCGCTGTGTTTGACCCGGCTACCGTAAGTGAAAGTTGAGACAAGTCTTACCGAGTATTGAAACCTAATTTTTTTTGTCAGTAATTTAACGCGAAATCACTGAAAAAAAATGTATTCCTCTGTAATAATTATCCATTAAACTTAAAGGCAATATTTGAGCGAGCGTAATTGTTATATGTAGATACAAGCAACTGTACAAATAATACTGGCAAGTTTCAAAGGCCTCAATTTAAAAATAGAGCTTGTAGCTGGTTGTAAAAAATATATAAAACGGAAATCAGTGCATATATCAATCAAACACATCTCATATATAAACAATTGAAGTAATACATATCTTAAGTGTTTTGTTTATCCAATTATCAATGAGAATTTCCTCTCTTTTGTTTATCAAGTAGCAGAACTTGGTAATATTTTGTTACATAGTCTGTTTATATTGTTTTATTAATAGAAAACGAACTGTTTAAGCTGATCTAAGTCTATAGAATGAATTACTGACTTCTTCTGTTCAATAGAAAACTTTTTGTTAGTTACTATTATATTATCACCCCAGGTCTCTTACAGAGTACTCAGAGCACCAAAAATGCCAAATATCTGTATCCTTACGAACCAGACATGCTCCTTCTACTTTCAACACTCTTTTCATACACATACTGGTTTTAGAGATTTCCAATTTCCCTATCGGTCTCTGACAAAGGTAAGTGAGCCTTGGTCTCCGTCAGAAGCTGCATCCATCCATATTGGCATTGTACATCTGTCTTGATTGTTAATTATATCTGTTGTTATTTTTGTTTTCCATTTACCATTTTTTGCTGTATAGTTAAAAAAACTTTTGTAAAAAAAAATTGCTATATAGTTAAAAAAAGCCTTTGACATACAAAATACTGCTATTGATTCTCATAATGTCTAGATATAGCATAGTAGCTTGAAATTCAGCCCTTCACTCTGGGGGTCCCAGGTTTGAATACTGGCAATCACCTTTTCATGAAAATGTGCATTTTAAGATTAAACATCACTTGCTTTAATAATGAAAGAAGACATTGTGAGAAAACCTGCACAATTTCATCATAATAAAGTATGTTCGCTATCTAAGGTATGTTAAGTCTACCGACCCACATTAGACCAGCATCTCACAGGGTCAGAAAAAGTCAAAATATATTTATTGAACTTTGCTTACACTCATTTCAAAAGAATGGGTAATCCTATAGTGTTCTGTTTTAAGCATGAACAATTTAAAAGCTGGCAGCTATCCAACTATGTATTACATTCTGAAGGAATTTTATCAACATCAGTCTTAATCATGCACTGACTGGGTTAGGTGCTCAAACAACTGTATCTAAATGTTGAGGTGAGGCATATTTTATATTGGAGGTGACTCATGGAAATTTTCTATTGTTGTCAAATTTATTGTACTGGCAGATCCAGGTAGGTAGCCGCCTGCCTATGCATAGATAAATGCCTTGGCTGTAATAAAAAAAAATGCTCACTGTCTACCCCATAATGTACCTGGCATGATGATATAACAATGATATTATTCAACCATCATCACATATACTTGATGATAAGGAAGAAGAATTTCACAGAAAATTTTCACAGTTATTATACATTTCCTAACACTCATAAGGAATGTGTTTAATTCTTACCCCATTTCCGTTCCGTCTATTAGCACCAATTGTCACTAACACTTGGTGACTAACACATATGATAGTTTTCCTGCAGGACCATATGAGTCACGGGCACAATTGTACGGCCAATCTACAATATTTTTATGATCAATATGCCAACATGATTGCACTTGATGAATACACTGTAAATTTGGACAATCGGTTGGCTTAGTCATTTTTAAAAATAAGTCTTGTGACCACTTTAAATTCGAATGATTCCATTTCATCATGGTTGTTCAGTTCGTTCAATGTTTAATGAAATATATATATTTTAGAAATATTACAAACTTACAAATAGGTATATATAATTTTTTATATCTTTGTATATACAATACATATCTCTTGATGCTTTTTTGTATGAAATGGCTATATGTCAAAATATCCTTTGATTATCTTATCTGGTTTTGCACCTGATGTATGGCAATAGATTTAAAACCTATTGCATGATGGGAATTCTCTACCTACCTCCTCGGGGATATAACAGGTGTGATTTTGCAAATTCTGTTTGTAAATTAAATACCTAATGATGTAATTTTTGCACAATAGCAATTCAATAGTAGACAGCTGGTTGGTAATGGGTGTAAATATTATGATAAATGAATCAATACTTCAGTATGAAAGCAATTTGTAAGCAATAGTACACTGAATGGATTGTTCTAGAACAATTAAAAATTTGCTATCATCATTACCAATACTTTTACCGTTCCACTGTTGGACAGGTGGACAGACACACAATGAGAAGAGTCTCAGAGTCTGTTGCTAAGTATGGTTTCGCAGACTTCACAACCTTAGAGTATTTAAAGGGTGATTCTATGGACAACAGGTTGTAAACCCGGAAACCCCAGAGTGGGAGCTTAAATTGTAAACTACTAAGTGATTCTCCGTTTCACCTCCATCATTGCAGTTAAAAATTACCTCTAAGCAGTTTTTAAATCATTTATATGATGAATGACGTTTACAATTCTGTTGTAGAATTTCCCAAGTCATAGTTGCCATGGGCACATCGAAAAAACCCAAGTAGTAATGGTATTACTACCAGATAAGATCATTAATTCGTTGGTAAAGATATCATTATGTAGATTTTTCTATGTTCTTGTATAATAAGATTTGATGGTTTTCCTCAGAATTTCATTAAACACAAGGACACTACGAAGGTTTACTGATTTACATGTTTTCCTCAACCTCCACCGCATTCTTTTCTACAACTTTTAAATTTCAAAATTGGCAACTTGAAATTCCAAACTTTATATTGTGCTTGGTGGTATGTCACCAGTCACCACTTTTCCATAGTGGGTCATATTTCATGTATGAAATGTGGCAGTAGCTACCCTCCTCCGCCTGCTCCTTTCAGGAAATATAATCGTGATGTTACATTACATCGCACTCCCGTGGGAAAAAAATTACGTCATAAAAATACGTCATCATTATTATTAGCGTGCATGTATGAAGAGAGTGATGAATGGAGACTAAGCACTTCAGGTCTGTAGAGATATTTGGTATTCAGTACTCTCTATCTACCTCGTAACGGACCCGGCGTGAAGATATGTATGTGTCAGCAGGCTGTTTAGGCCCGCTGCTGAACACTGGCATCTCCAATAGCAAGCCACCGAACTAAGCGAAACGTATGTTTAATAAATTTATTTAACTCTTAACTACTACATTATAGCGCGTTCTAACTGTGAAAATTAATTTAATTAACAATAAGTAGTAAGCAATAGAGTTTAAATATCTACCATTCGACTACGTAATAATTGCGCTCTGAAAAGTATGAAACTAGAAAATATTCGTCCGACATTCTCATATACAAACTGTTCGTTACGTCACGCCTGTAATCCGCGAAGACGTAGGTAGAGGAGTGTAGTACAATCCCGCGTTTCACCAGTCACGTTTACGTCCCCTTATGGAATAGTCGATGTGCGTATGATTTGTACATCCTGTTTTGCGTGCCAGGGTTTGAACCCCAAACCCCTGAAACGGTAGACCGTGATCTGAACCACTATGTTGTGACCGCTTGTTACGTTAAATGTTACGCATCGTGTTGCGGATTGAAGGAATTTAAAATATAACGTTACATCGGAGCTAGTGAAAACAATTTAAATTATTTATTTTTAAATTTTCACACTTGCCGAATGTACGCAGAGCGTGATAAATATAAAGGTAGCTTCAGGGTCTGTAGGGATAAAGATGTTGTTCTTTCTAAGAGCACTAGTGTGATGGGATTGGTACCTATACATACACTTCTCGTATCCCGTCAATGGGTAGATTTTGGCAAAAATACTTGAGTATTGTTTGTCGGTTAAACTACGCCTTGTCGGTCTAGATACAAAGTAGCCAACGGTAAATATTTGGAGGTGCTACTGTATGATGTAAGAGCTCGGCTAGGGTTGTCAAAAACTTTAAATCGCCATATAATAGGTCATTAAATTGATGCCAGGTTAAAAAAACGTAACGCTATGCCGATAATCTCCGATGAGGCAGGCAGAGGAGTGTAATACACTGTCACGTTTCACTAGTTACATTTACGTCCCACTATGGAATAGGTAGTGAGCCTAACTGCCATACACTGGGCACTAAATATTCCGAGCTGCTACTAGGAATTTCATGTTAGAAAACTAAATAACACCCGTTCCGGGGATCGTACCCAGGT
>DWTO01005057.1:0-11019 GCA_018244755.1 Jemadia pseudognetus
ATCACGCGAAAGCCTTGAAGTATATTACATTGTAACGATGAAATTTTTCAAACCAATATAGCTATTTGCTAACTGATTAACAAAAATACAGATTAATCACTGTTTTAAAAAGCCTATGATATTATCATCTTTTACGTCAAAATTTAATAGAACATCATCTTTTTTCTTTGACGCGGATTATAAAAGTGTATGCAACGAACATAAAATTATTATTGGACATACAACGCTCGGAATTAGTGCCGGAAAATCGTCTATGTGGTTGTCGCTCCGACACAATTTTTTTTTATATACGCCAACGTATAATCCAGACTCGAAAACAAGGATATGCTTTATTGACTTCAGTGTTAAATTTGTATTACTACTCAACATATACTGAACTGTAACTGATGGATTGTTGACATTATTTAAAATTAAATCCAATATTTTATACGTTTTAGACATTTATTTATTAACGTGTCGTAACATCACGCCTGTAATTCCTGTAGAGGTAGGCAAAGGAATGTAATAGACTTCCATGTTTCACCAGTTACATCCAAGCATGGAATAGGTGGTGAGTCTATTGACTCTACGATACGAATAGAAAATCTAAGAAAACCCCTATAGTTCCCGATCCGGGATTTGAGCCCAAGGTTCTCGATCGGCGCTTAAAATCAACACGACTAACGAAGCAGTCATTCAAGTTTATTTTATATATTTCAAACTTAAAACGAATTGTAGCCGCTCTAAATGCGAAGTCCAAGAGGGTATGGACAAGAGAGATAACAAAATGCTTCAGCTTGTGAAACTTTCAAGGCTTGAAATGGATGGACTTTGGCAACGTTGGGTGAATCAGGGCATTGGATCACTAATAGCTTTATAAAGCCAGATTAAGTACAAAGAACTTGCAATTACATTTAATATAATAGTTGTTTTATTTATATTTTACTGTTATTAGATCTTCATCCAATCTTTATTAAATAATATTATTTTAAGTAGGCACATAAAAGGCAGATTTATTATTTTCAGTAATAAAAATAGAAATAATTTGTTACCATTCACCGTTTAACTTTGCAAGGAAAGTGACACAGCTAAAGAAGTATACATTATGAACATATAACCATTGAGGAAATAACGTCTTAATTTCGGGCATGATCTTATCCTTCATTTTGTCGGCAAACTTTACAGAAAACATAAAGAGCAAGCAACCCTTGCCAAAGAATTTTCTCAAGTGATAGTTAATTACCAAATTATAAAAGTGTTGTCTTCCAAAACGTGAAATAAAATTGCGTGGAGCTTAGGTATTAAAAATGATTATTCCTTACAATACGCGGTAGATATTTATAATTAATTTTATGTGCTGTCCATTGAAATGGCGTTAACGTAGTTAATATAAGCCATTCAACACTCGTAGCGACGTAGTTTCCGTACAAGAACAATGTATGTCACTCCCTGTCTCGTGGTATTGGCTGGCATTGTGACATCGTATGCGGGAAAGCGCTGAAGGAAACCATACCTAGGTATATGATCAGTTAACAAGTAACAAATGCATAGAATAGACTAGTGTATTTTAAATGTACAAAGGTTTTTTTATATCCTATTTCCAATGTTTTCTCAGTTTATGAAAAAATGAGAATAGGCATAAGACGCGCTACCTATTCTACGATGGTACGATGGTTAATGGTGAAACGTAGAAGTGTATTACATTCTTCTGCCTAGCTCTTCAAAGGCTGAATTTGAAACCAATAGGCTACCACTTTACTGCAATTAATAGGTACCTATCTCTTATATCATAATATATTCAAAAAATCCGTATTTGCATGCACACACTCGGACGCTATATAAAAGTCTATCACATTCCGGACACGTCATTGTCATGTCCCGGGACCATGTTCGATGTGACATGGAAGGGAATTGATATTAAAATTCATAAAATTGGTTGAGCGAATCATTTATTTGACAAAAATCCAATATGATGCGATAGTTCGGATGAAATACAAAGCTTAATGACCATAATGATGCTGGCGTGGTTATATAATTTAATACCTGCTCACTTCATATTACCCGTGGGCTGTCGAAAATTACATATTTCACGACAGCATGTTTAATTTTTAATGAACATGATAAATACAAAATATAACTAATGATAAGTGTATAACCTTTTCATAAACTAAACAGAAATGTTTGATTTAATTCATCAAGGGTTCGTTAGAGTGCTTTCGTTACTTTGTAGACTGAGCGTCGAATAGAAATAATGCGACTGCATTTTATGAAAGTATTATGAACAGAAAGGTCGAATTTATGTAAATTTTCATTGGTTTTCTTGCAAATTTGCCCGGTGTATGGCAATGGGCTCAAACACTATTTCATTGTGAGACATAAACGTAACTGGTGAAACGTGAGAATGTTCTACATTCCTCTGCCTACCTCTTCGGGAATTGCAGGCGTGATGGTGCGTTTTTATACAATGGAGGAACACCGAAATGCGAGTTCACATTTACATTTCATATTCTTGCACTCACTGAACTGTCAGATTCGTTTGTCGTTGGCACTGCGGCTCGGACCCTTTTCGCTTCTAATGACAGAAGACAGAAAGGCAATGAACGCTCAAGGTCATTAACCGCAGTGCGAATGTAATTATAACTGAACAACGAACTTTCAATTGTTTTTAATACTCAAAAGGAGTCATCGTGTGCCATTTTATCGTTGCAGTTGAACGCGGGGCTCGCTTTACTTAATCGGACACTCACCACGTGAACGAAGATAAGGATCTCACTAAAAATGAAATCAAATTATTTTATTTTCAATATGATTTAACAAAAACCAATACATACATACATATCTTCACGCCAGGTCCCTTGCGGGATAGGCAGAGAACACCGAGTTCCAAATAACTTTATCCTAACAGACCTGCCGCGCCTCTTCCCCATGCATCACTCTCTTCATACATGCATAAAAACCAATACTTCAGTTAATATAGTTGTCAAAATGTAAGAACGAAGTAAGAAATATGAAATATCGATAAAAACAATGTTTCCTATGTATGGCGCTTGTTAAAAAAAATAACTCTAGTGAAAAGTCAGCACGACAATTTGATAAGACATTAAGCTAAAAACTTGTACTAAACAGTCATTTTTGACCACTGAGCAATAATTTTATTTCTGTAACATCGTTTCTCATAATGACTGTAGTAAATACACAAAAAGATAAATAAGCAATGATTTACCAATAATTATTCGTTCATGCGTGTCTAGATAAGGGCTCTTGTTAAGCGTACCGTTAATTGTACGATAAATATTCACTGTAGACATTCGTAGCACGAAGCGGCTGCGTACGGTACGTCGTGATAATGTCGTTATCGTCATACCAATCGGTATACAGTTCGGTATGACAATTAGTGACATGCCTATTAACCCAACATACATATGGCTTGCTTGTATTTTCTGCAATTATTGAAAATTTAACTGCAATTAAGTATGATTTAAAGCATCAATAAAATATTTTGTGATCGTATTTGTTGAAAAAATGAACGATTTAATAATTTTTTTAAATTATTGTTATTTAAATAAGGCCACGTTTGTATCGCTTCGTAAGAATTCCTCGCAGCTATTAAATGTACGCTCAAAAAAGTTGTGAAATACTCGGCTCTGCCAATTGCTTCCAAGAAAACGTATAAATGTTTTCGTGAGTTTGTTTTAATTTCTACAATTTATATGTAACAGTTTGCGTGCATCACATTTCAAACACTTTTAATGTTGTAATAGAATTTCATAAATACATTCAAGAACAAACATTTTCTCTCATTTAATAGAATTGATAAATATATCCTGTACTCTACTAAATGAGACATTCAATCGGCTCCTTTAATACTTGGAACACATACCTGATAATAAGTAGCAGTAGTACATTCGTAATTTCGTAAACTCGTAAATACGTGTCAAAAATAACTCTACAATAGAGTTAAAGGAGCATTTGACTGAAGAAGACATAAAAAATATTTGTATAGGAATCTTTGAAGAGTGACGTCAAGGAATTGCTCTATAAATATACTTTTGTATTATTTTACAATGGAAATTTTCCTCCAAAAAATAAACGCTCACTTTCTTATGACGTCAACAAACCTATTTCACGGCCCCGGTAACATTTCACCTGCAAAATAAATGTTAGTAATAAAATAATTCTCTCGCAATTCACGTAGATTAAAGATTAGAGAATTGATGCGCAGTTACATTTACGTTCCACTATGGAATAGGTGGTGAGCCTATTACTATGCATCGGGCACATATCAAGACTCCGAAACACTACTAGAAAATCTAAGTTAGAAAATTTCAATAATGCCGACTCGGGATTTGAACCCAGGACCCATCGATCGGCGCTAGCCGATAGCCGCACTTCACTGTAGAACGTAGAACACTCCCAGGTTTTGCCAGTTCTTCTGGTATTTTTCTCGCTATCTACCACACCTGTATCTATGGATTGAATGATTCGATGAAGACAATAATCCATATCAAGGTTATTTAAATGAAAAAAAAGAGACATCACGCCTGTAGTCCCCGAAGAGGTAGGCAGACGCGTGTAGTACCTAACCACGTTTCACTAATTACAGTTACGTCCCACTATGGAATAGGTGGTGACTGTATTGCCATACAAGGGGCCCATATTAATTAGATGTTTAATAATTTTATATATGTATGTACCATACAAGTAAACAAGGGTAAAATTTGAATTTAGAATGTTCAGTAAGAGCAGTTCTATTTGAAGATTGAATATTATTGACCATTCGTATGATCATAGCTTCAGATGACCTGTACCTATATATGTATGCAACTCTGCTATTTAAATAATGTAAATTTATAAATGTAAATTTAAATAATGTAAAAGAAACTGACAAATATTTAACAATATATTTTAAGGCGTTCAAGTAATTTTAATTTATTTTTGTAATTTATTATGATAAAGTCATTTAAAATATTGTTTAAATGAAAATATTGTGATTTAGAGAAAAATTAAAAAACCTTTAAAATTTCATACATAACTATATATTACTTGAACTTTTTAAAAGTTGTATGACGATTAATTATTAAATTGGGAGAGTTCTTTGAGTATACCCTCCTTTTTCGTATTCTTTTTTTTCACCGCACAGGTTGCACGATACTCGTAATTACAGTTACTCCACATAACAACATTACCTTTTCATTTTTTTTGTGACACAGGTAATAAGATTAGAACAGTCACTCCACCTTTTCAAGTTTGTAGCACCGTACATAAGATCGTCATAATTACGTCACAATTCGCGTGTACATTTTGTACGGCACAGGCTGTTCGATATTCGTAGTAACTCCACCTTTTTCATGTTCTTCTTTTTATGGCACAGGTTACAAGAGCATCATAGTTACTCAACTATTTTAAGACACCAATAGCTGACTCGAGATAATATAGCTAAGTGCCTGCGTCTTATCTCCGTTATCTGGGACATAACACGGATGAAGGTGGCTTATCTGCAATATATTAGACCTTTACGATGTGGCACCTGTTGAAGCATTCGAACGAGACTCGTAAGAGTTGCTTTTGAATGTAGAACGAATGTTCGAATAGTTTTATTGATTGATAACATTTCCACTTTACGAGTTCTTGTAGACGGTATTAGGAATGCTCGTCAATATTATGCACTGTCGTTTTATTCAAAATAACGGTATTGACACTAGATTCGTAAGGTACTAATGAATAAAAGATAACATCAACCCTGTATTTCTCTGAAGGAATAGGCAGAGGAGTATAATATAATCACGCGATTCAACTGTTAAGTTATACGTCCGATTAAAGCATGAGGATGAATCTACGGCTGTATATAAAATAATATATCCCCGAATACTTTGTTATTTGTTTCTAAGGGCGTGCTTAGTAGCAATGGTTAGTTTAAAGTAGTCGATTTTCTGAGGGCACATAAATCTAATTGCCTGAACGAACTCAAGTAAATGTTGCAAAAAAATTTCACTAACATGTTTTTTGCAGTACATACTATAAATCCTAAGCGCAATTGATTACGTGTTCGAAAACTGTATATTTCTGTATTGAAACAATATTTAATCATTAACTAAATATACCAATAAGCATATTTTAAAGAATAAGTATAATAATAATTGGTTACACGCGGCAATATACTACACTCCCCTGCCTACCTCTTCGGGGACTACATGCGTGATGTTACATCCAGTTATTATTAAAATTTCCAAAGAATTTGATCACCACATTGTTGCTGCGTCAGACGCTCTTAAAACTTTTAAAACTTAAGGCTCTCGTAACAATGCTTGTCTGTATCGAATGGCATTAGAACATTAGAGTAGACATTTATTGATGGAAAAGACTTCTATTTAACCTTCTCATTTTAAACAATATAATGGAATACTATATTGAGTTATAGAAAAAACTTATCGTGACGTTTTTCCATATATCTATTTGTTCTAATACTGAACAAATAAAGAGTATACATGAATTTACGAGTATAAATTGTATATTAAAATGAGCTTTTCATGAAATCGTAATATTCATTAGCGTTAAGCAATATATTGCTCCATTCATCAACTGGCATTTTAGTATAAGAAGCATGAAAGCAGTATACTACAAATAATTCTTAGACAGCACAGATGGGAGTTTCCTTAAAAAGTTATCCTTCACCAATATATCGAATGATATTTAATCTTAAACACGCGTGTAACTTCGCAAAGTCGGAGGTGCGTGCGTGCCGGGGATACAAAAAAATAATCAGGAACAATATTTGGCGGTGAAATGTTAAAGTCGTGGTGTGGGATATAGCGATTAGCGTGGCGGAAACGTTATATGATTTTCAACAGATTTTACAAGTCACGAAATTATAATTCCGCTTAAAATACTAATGATATAGGTACTAGTGACGGTAAAACGTAACATCAGAATGTAGCAATCCGGGATTTAAACCCAGAACTTTTTGACCAGCAATCGCGTTCGCGGACAACACGACCAACGAGGCAGTTGTTAATAGTGCTGATAGTATTATGGTAGATTTGTTAGAATGTTGAAACAAACCATTACGCCACTTGATGTAAGGCAGGCATCATGCACGATCACTTGTGCCTACAACCGGTGCCTTTTCTATACTCTACATGTAAATATTTTTGATGTTCTTCTCTTCTGAAAATCTTTTGTGGGATCGCCCCGCTTGTTTGTCTGTCCAGAACAAGTATGTCAAACGCTCCTACTTAGCCAGTCCTTGATGAGACATCAGAGAATAAGGTTAACGACCTATCATATATCACACTCGGGGTATCTACTCTCGGTAAGTATATTAACAGATTAAGTGACATCAACCACATTATCTCTCCTTGATATCGGGCGAAATGGTCAAAGGGTGATCTCGTATAATACCTATTACTTGACGCGGTGCCATGTTAAAGGTACTTTTTATTTTATTTGGTAAGGTACTTTTTATTTTATTATTAAATTGCAAGATAAATATTGAATAACAAATTTGTTAACTAACATCACGACTACAATCCCCGAAGAGGTACGCAGAGGGCGTGTAGTAGACTCGCACGTTTCACCAGTTATGTTTACGTCCCATCATGGATTAGGTGGTGAGCCTATTGCCATACACCGGCTCTACGCGCACTATAATAGACTCCGCGCTGCTACTACAAATTCTAAATTAGAAAAATTCAATAGTACCCCACCCGAGAATCGAATCCAGGACCTTTCGATCAGCAGTCGCGCTATGCAATCACGCGACCAACGAGCCGATCTATTATTGTTACCACATAATTTGTTATCATTTTATATTTAAAGTTCCTTCCAAGATACGTACATGCTTCTATTTCCGAACGATTGTATCTATTATGAACAGGAAATAAATATTCTTTGATGACAAATGAAGATGTCTTGTACACGTTGTTGCATAATATTTTGTTTTATTAAACAGAATTTGAAATTATATTTAATTGCAATGTACATAGTAGTAACTTGTGTAGTAATCACAATTTGTGTCATACTCCCGGAACTGAACCCGGGACCCATGCGACTGTGTAGGAAATGGTAACACTTCGCCTGCACTACACGCTCATCTATAAATTAGAAATTGTTTGGTGGTGGTGGAGAGGTTAGCGAAAAACTTATTGTAAAGCAACAATGAAATTTCAGCTTTTTGGAATTTATTTTATTTTTCGTGTAATTTATCTGTTTTATATTTATTATAAACGTGTTTTCCCTGTTTTTACTTAAATTTAAACATAAGATGTAATATTTGCTTTATTTCTAAGCCATAGTAGGTAATAGTAAACTCTTGTAAGCTGGACTTCATTCACACCGTGTACACCTGTAACTGCGGTACCACTTGTGTAATAATTTAGAAATGTCAATAATATATAGTCTTTGTGACCGTGTTCATTACTTTACTGTAACCATTACATGTATAAGTAGGTACACTGTGCCCGAGAACAATGTTCTCCCAACATTATTGCTTAAACTTCATCCATGTAACTGAAACTTGAACTGAATGCCAGGCTTCTTACCAGGTAGGTAGAGCGTACCAACCAACCTAGCAAACCTGACATGCTTCTGGAACATACAGTTTATTCCTCATTTTGAGAGGTAATACTTTGAACGATAATACATACTTCACCATGAATTCAAACAGGTTAGAATGCTGTCTAATTTGAACATCAACACAATATTATTATTCAAATACACATTTTTACTGGTATCTACATGTGTTTACTATCTGATTGCAAATATCAATTGTGAAAAAATCGACTCGAGACATTACTACGCTACGTTTCAATTGAATCGAACATCTATATACCTACGTGTTATACAGGAAGTGTGTTCGTCACTCGTTGTCAACACACTAAACTGTCGTCACGACGAAGTCATTAGCGCCCATCCTCGATCGCTGTTTGCCTTCGACAACACCTCATATGCACAATTGGGACGTTGTGACTCGATAAATGTCTCAATACCATGTGGATTTCTTTAAATTCCGTCACGAGTCACTATAATAAAACTGATAAAATTCAATCGTTGAAAAAGTCAAAATTAGTTATTGCAAAAGTTTACATACACTTAATAAAATTCGTTGAAATCCATTTTCACGTTTTTATGATTCATAACTCATAATGGCGAGTGTACCACAAACATGTGGAAATTATATGAATGTAACGGAAAAAACCCTTTGATGTTCGTCATGTTAATTATTGCTGTAATAAACACCAAAGTAATATTAATATCATATAATTAATACTGTTATTCTGCTGTAACGTTACGATTTGGTTACACGAAATTATTTACGAAACTGTGACGCACTTAATTAGAGTTTAAAAGAATTTCACATTCTAACAAAAATCTTATGTATTCGGTAAATATAGATGTAATTCAGAGCAAGCGAAAACCGACACTATTGTCAAGGCACTAGTCACTCGCCACTTGTTGCGAATCATCAGCAAAATAATTTTTAAGCGTTGAAGATAGATATTAAAAAATTGTCACGGATAGAAATTTGAGCATCACCGTTCCTTGTTTGTACATTTACTGCGTAATTGTAAATTTAATTTGAATATAAATTGTGTCAATAAATAATAGAGTACATTTACGTAGTAGTTCCTAGAGCTATCTTATAATACAGCTAATATTTCTTATCGAAACGTATAAATCTTTTTTCATACATGTTATATAATATTTTATGAACGTGACAGTATAAAGCAGAGAATAATTTTAAATAAATACCGTTATCTCGATTATTGTACTATAATTACCATATATTTGTATCATGCGTGTTTTAGCTCTATCTTCATGAGCTGTATCACAAACATAGTAAAACTATAGTAATATTATTGTAATGATACAATGTTATTGTAACTTACCTCTCAAAACTGAGCACTCGAGATCGAAATGCACACTCGAGAAAAACAAACACAAACATTCGTTGAAGTTCATTAAAATATTTTATTCTTGCACTGTCCACTGCTGTAATTTAAAAATATATATTTAAAGTTTAATTGGTGGATAAAAACTGGGGAAAGCTGTCATTCGCCGGCGATAACAGACGTGTGATGGGAGCGAAGACACGCGACGTGCGCCTCCTCCCGCAGACGCATCGCGACTGACTGAAGTACCCCGCCCGCCCTAGCCGCTGCCGCCCAAGCGAAAAATGTTTGCATAACCACTTTAATACCAAACCCGCCAACTTTTAATACTCTTCGTTAATATGCTAATATACGTTACTGTTTTTATCGCGTTAACACTTGTCTCGTGGTGGCGTGACGTCACTGAAAGTATTTATTTAATTGCGAGACTCCAAGCGATAACATTGTTATGACGATAATTCACTAACGTAATATAATAAATATTCTCAGTGCGTCAAATAAATTAACGTTCCTTTTATGTACCGAGTGGGAATTATTTAATTTCTGTATGCATTTATACAAAATGCATAACTATAGACGTAATAGATGCAGACATGTTTCGATTCAATTGTGAAACAGACTTTTATTGACATTCGAGGTTTTGAATTATATGCTATGGGGAGTTCAGATTTTTAACTATAAGTCATTTTTTTAACTATAAATAAATGGGGGTTTGTAGATATACATAGATAGGTAGGTACATAGACAGATACTATACAAATAAATATGCGTATTGTATGTAATTTTATGACAAAAACTAAAACAACGTATGGCTCTATAATTGTGGTCATGGCAAAACGATCATAGTATATGTGACAATTCGGTGCGTGAGACGGTTAATGCATGTAGGCACTAAATAACTGACGTCTGCCAGCCCGCACTCGGCCAGCGTGGCACACTGTGGCCTTACCCTTCTCGTTCTGAAAAGACACCCGTGTCGATCAACGAACAAAAAGTGGTTGATTATGATGAGATAAGTAGCAACATCGGAAGTTCTTCTTCGTCAATATTTTATATAAAATAAACAAAAAATTACTTTAATTACGTAACATCACGCCTGTTATCCCCGAAGAGGTAGGCAGAGGAGTGTAGAACACTCCCACAATTCACCAGT
>DWTO01005058.1:0-11018 GCA_018244755.1 Jemadia pseudognetus
CCATCAATTCCATATTGGGACGTAACCGTAACTGGTGAAACGTGGGAGTGTTCTACACTTCTCTGCCAACCTCGTCGGGGATTACAGGCGTGATGTTACGTTTTTATACAAAATAAAAGAGGACTTCTTCCTTCCAATGTTTCATGTCATGGAAATCTTAAAATATAATTAATAATGACTTTGAGATAATACGAAGATTGGTGACAATTGAATATTAGGAATTTTCAAACACAATTTATAAGTAATAAGTATTAAGTAATGTATAGGTATACTATTTTCTTCCTATATAAATACTCGTGTTGTTTAGTTTACCAAGTAATAACCCTGAAGAACGAATGAAGTGATTCATTCTGATCATAATAGAATAATTAGCTTTGTTAGCATAGTTTTCAAGTCGTAATTCCGTAATGCAACTTTTTATTTATGCCTTAAATATGAGATGTGACATCATGGTCTATTATTTTTTTAAGACTAACAATAAGCAAACAAGAAGTGGGCGATGCAATAATATTATTTAAGTTAATACGGTTATTGTCGAGAGTTGTGTGACGGGTCCCTCCCACCCCAAGGTGATATAAGGAGACCAGCTCCCCGCCCGTTGACCAGTTGACATTTAGTGAGCGAAGCGCGTAGATTTGCGAAGTAGGCAAGATGAAGTCGATGACGTTGGTTGTTTTTGGTAAGGAATTATTTATCTCTGTTTTCATAACTTTACTGTGTAAACTTATATTTAATAACCGTACTCGTTCCGATAAAAATTGCACTGGTTCCAACAACAATGGAATCTTTAAGGGTTATATGCGCCTATAATGGCTATATGACCATTTAACTCAGTACGTTAATTAGATTTATCAGTGTTTTGTCATTGATTAAAACAACTGGCATGTAAGTACATAGATATGATTTGAGTATAATTAATACCTACATATAGAGTTTATTATTTACAACCTGCTTAGATTTATTTTGATTTTGCTATAGTCCCATTTGTTTTTTTTAAACCTTTATTTAATCCTACGCTGCGCTTTATTTATGACTTTTATAATAAGAATATAAGGCAATATATACACATTTTAAACAATTTAAAGGACGAGCTACACTGGCCGCCGCCGGATAAAGTAAGTTCTCTTCCTGCGTTTATCTGATCATTTTACGACCTCAGCGGTCTTTGCTAAGGTCAGAGGCTCATGAGCACAATGAGACAATAAGGTTTAGTACATCTTGATAAAGTTTATTATGGCGATGAGGTTTAGATTGTATTTTCCGCTTCTCGTTTGCAACGCATTTAGAATTTCAGTTACGATCATGAATATGTACGAATGGATATAAGGAAGAACGAAAAATGACGTACTTTAAACTACTATTTTACTTTGTCTACTAAAGTTCACTTTATAGTCGTATAGTTATTAGAGCGAACACGCATAGTAAGATTGTTGGTATTTCTTACCGTTGTTTTATTTACTTACAAAACGAATATAACAACATCTACCCCGTTCCTAGTTATTTCAATGCATTACATTTTTAAAACTTTAACATATTATAGAATACCATATTTAATTTTTCAGTTTGTTTCTCACCTTTATTATTAACTCGTCGATTTAATGATTCGATAAAAAGTTAATGATTTATAAATGTTTTATCAGTGTTTCAGATAATGGCGCTATTTGTATAAATTGTGACATATAATTGTTTTTCAAGCTGCCCTGCTGGTGGCGGCGGCGTGCAGACCCGACAAGCCGGACTTGAAGCAGTTGAAAGCGGAAGCGGCCAGGAAGAAGGCTTGCACGCACGACTGCACCAGCGTCAAGTTCGAGCCCGTGTGCGCGGGCAAGCAAGGGGAGAAACCAAAGTCGTTCGGCAGCGAATGCGTCATGAACAACTATAATTGCGAGCATAAAGACAGTGAGTTGAATCGCTTTTGTTTCTAAATCATATTCATACATACATATCTTCAGAGCAGATCCCTTACGGGGTAGGCAGAGAGCACTGATTGCCTAATATCTCTGTCCTTAAAGACCTGCCGCGCTTTCTCTACCTTCATCACTCTAAATCAAATAAACTTATAAATATATTATTACCTCCCGTAATAATTTATCTATGCCATAATTATTGAAATATGTTTACATCACAATCTGTTGTTTTTATATCCACTGTGCAATGCATTTATTTCTTTTAATATCTTTAATAAAAGATAATTTAGCTATCGTAACGCTTACCCTGTCAGCTTATTCCACTACACCAGCATATCTGCTGTAGTACCTGATCAAAAATAATTTTGCTCATTTACTAATAAATAACAGTTCCATAAATGACAATCTGAAAGGTAGATAGATATATCACCATAAGTCAATATTATTCCTTTATTACTTTTAACGCCAAGTGAGGACTGCCAGCTGTAATTGTCATACGTATAAATAAGATAAATTTATTGATTGACCTCTTTCAACCATAGAGATATGAGTGAATTTTATCAGATTTATTTTTAATTTAAAATCGCACCTTACGTGGATGAAATTAAGATTTAAAACCTAAAAACGTCGTCGTTAAATTATGTATTTAATGTTTGTACATGCAAAAATATTCGCTATCAAGTAGGAAATTATTTTGTAAGACATCTGACGCACATTTTAACAAGAACAGGCTTAAGGTAAATGGCCGATGAGTTGTTGTTGAAGAATCGTTCTCGAGGAGTGATTTTTATCGCTCCGTCGTCTCGTCGTACAATGTCTGCTATACTCATTTAAATTGAAGTAATTTTACAGTGCTGGTTACCGGCAGAAATAGCCATGATAATGTTCGCTCTGCAATCGAATTTTATTTAATGGCTGATAAACAATTTGTAAAACGTAAACGTAACATCACGCCTGTTATCCCCGAAGAGGTAGGCAGAGGAATGTAGAGCACTCCCACAATTCAACAGTTACGTTTACCGTCCCACTATGGAATAGGTGGTGAGCCTGTTGCCAAGCACCGGGCACAAATCCAGACTCCGAGCCACTACTAGAAAATCTAAATTAGAAAAACTCTATAGTGCTCGACCCGCGATTTGAACCCAGGACCTCCCGATCGACAGTAGCGCTTGCAACAAATACGTCCAAGGAGGCAGTCACTTTATAAATTTTTGTTCGATTCCAAATTTTCATGCGGCTTCCTTGTTAATTGTGATAAAGCTACATACAAACGCGGAAATGACGGGCCCAGTTTGTTTCAATCAGTTTTAGCTAGAAATTTCCATTCCATTGTCCCATTTCACGGTACTGTGTATATTTGGATGGTACAACACCACGAAACCGTGAACCACGTAACTCGTAAACAAGTTCATCAGAGCGTGATGTAATGTAATCGCTGCGGGCCGCCATTGTGTTGGTGCGACGCGCGCCCGCGGAGATCCGGCCTGGGCGTCAGAATGGCGCGAAATTAGTTGCATTTCATGAATCTACATATTACGACCTCTATTACATACGCACTTATTTATCTTAATCGAGGGGTTTTGTTGCTAAAGCGATTAAGAAACCCCGGATATTATTATTATTATATATGTACCATTAATTGTTTGTTATAAACTGATTTTTATAATTGTTTGACAATGTTTAATACTGGCTGCTCTAGTATTATTTACGCTTGTCCGAATAAATGCTGCGCCATAACATCGCATTATCATCTATAGTGGACTAAAATTACAATGTTCCAATATAACCGAAATTGGAAGATAAAGAATTTTTTAAAATATCCTTAGTATAATATGATGTAGGTTCTAAATAGGGTAGAAAAGCTTTTTATAAATTCATCCCAAGCCAGATCTTTTTATAAATTCATTTCAAAGCCAGAGCTTTTTATAAATTCATACCGAGCCAGATAGAATAGAGACAAAAATATGTAGTTGCAGTAAGACCGGATTAATTTGATCTCACATTATTTTTTTATTTACATATGTATTGAAGTTTAAATTTTGTCGTGCAGAATCTTTTAGTTGTATTTGCTGTGGAATAAAAACATGTAATTTCAAGGCTCGATTATCAATTGTGTGTGAAAAATATACAGATGTAACAATAAATTTAAACTTGTCTTTTGAACTACTAACTTAAATCTTATCTCAATCTAATACATATTTAATTGCAATACTATTTATTTTATTTTTATTCGTTGTTTTCCATTTCAGCGCTCCAGAAGATCAGCAAAGGCGAGTGTCCGGGGTCTGAAGGCATTCGTCTTTCTTAAATCTTTATTCCGCCTGCAAGACGGTCATGGAAATTTAAATCCTATTTTAATGTTTTACTAAAAAGAGATTATTTTTGTTGCCTGTAACACGTATGCTTGTTAAATCATTTTTGTTTTTCGCATAATGTTTTTCAGTAACTGATATAAACACAACAAATGGTTTTAATTTCAATAAATATATTACTTACTTTGTAGTTTTTCCTCAAATGATTTTTTTTCTTGTAATACACTGTTAACTTTGTCTTTCGTTGTTTATTTTACCCCACTGACAGTTAATGGTCTTCCATTCATATTTTACGTTTACTACATAATTTTTTTCATTCAAAATAATAATTACTCTTTTATTAAGAAGACACATTGGTGTTCCGATCTTTATTAAGGACTTAGAACAGCACAAGTAATAGAGATAATTACATAAAATGAAGAATTTGTTTCTCATAATAATGTAGTCGCTATAGCTTGTTCAACTAAATCGTGTTTACGTCTATAAGACGAACACAAAGAGGGTTCAACTGTTGCGCGCGTCCCCAGCGACATTGTTCAAGACTGCTTGGCGCCTATAACACAGGTTTGTCCGTGATCTCGACAAGATAAGAGAATCTGTTTGATAAGTAGTTACTAAGTGTATTATTATAATATTTCCATACCTGACCCTTTACGCAGTAGCAGAGTGACACACCAGACTTGATTTATATTTCACCCGTCAAACAAGCACATGGACCACCTGGTGGTAAGTGGTTACCGTCGCATAAGGACATTCTCAACATCCAAGGGTAGACCAATGCGTTGCTGGCTTTGAAGGAGAGCTCTCCTTGTGCTTTTCTTGAATAATGCTGCAGATAAGACAGCATCCAATATTTGTACGACTCAATATTTTTACGATACATTATAACCTAGATTGCTGCGGTCAGATACGGGTTGGCAGACTTCACAAGCCTTTGAGAACACTTTTTATGAATTATATTTTGTGCAGGTTCCCTCTAATGCTTACGTTGCATTTTTCAATCGTCTTCTGTTCTTTTCACATCTACAATTAATACATTTGATTTATTAATTTTAGCTAAAATGATTTATAGCTCACAGCGCCGTAGAATTTTCGGGAATGTTCTATGTTGTATGTAAAGGTTTATTGATCTAGGCAGTTTTGTATGACGATCTTAACAATAAATAAGGGATAGTTCTTCTGTCTTTATATAATTTACCTACAATTGTATTAAAAAAACTTTTGTTTTCATACACAAGTTAAAAAAAGGTTTTGTGTACTAGTTTTCTCCAATATTTGCAACTACAAAATATTAAATTAGATATATTCATATTCCACATTTTTGCAACTCACAACTTTTGTACCTTTGAGTAACAAAGCATCCCGTATTTCAATTATTAAATAAATCATACCGAGGATACAATAATAACGCATTAAGTGAAAATTTGTTGCTTTATTAATGAATGAAAGCCTTAACTAATTATACAGAATTTAGCTACGATTGGATTCACGATATGCTCCAAAGTGTTCGTACTTGGTACAATAAATACACGAGACATTAATTATGTTATGAGCATACTGTTATAATTAGTACTGAAATTGTTCGTCTCCTGACTTGAGAAATATTTTGAAAAATTTACAGTATTGTTCATAGATTATTTATATTTCCGTATATTAACATGTACCTCATATAATTCCTTTTTATATAACATCACGCCTGTGACCTTCAAAGGGATACGCAGAGGAGTGCAGAACACTCCCCCGTTTCAACAGTTACGTTTACGTTACACTTTGAAATAGGGGCTGAGCCTATTGCCATATTCGTTTTTAAAGCCAATATGTATACACAATTGGTTATTATATTTATCAAATATACCAGTATTATTACAGGAATAGAAGTAATAACAATAATAGACTTATTGACATTGACATGCATTATTGGTTCGTATATTTTATTAAACTACATGGGCTCCATAAATTTTAATTACGTAATTGAATTTTTATTTTACATTTAAATTTACTGGTGCAAATGAAAGTTTCATTAATCTTGAGTCTCTGGTTGTATTGTTAGGGTTGGATTAATGACTGAATGAATATACAGCAGTGAACTAAGATTCATAATTGGGGTCTGTTATGTTTTGTTAAATAAATCGATGGAGTATGCGCTATATTATAAAAAAAATGCTACTAAATAGAAAGGTTAAAACAGTTTTAAGGTAGTCCTAAGTTAGTTACGAAATGAATCTTGAGTTGTGTCGTTCGCACGCATCCAGGGACCGGTCAGCATTCTCCCAGACTTGTGATCGCGTAGTCTGTAAAAATATATAATTAACTGTGAATAAAAAATTTATTTACCGATGGCTACTCATTCCGGGGTTCTGGGATGAAATCATGGTGTGCTCTCCTATCAAAAACTATATATTTGCGTAACTCAAAATTGTATATCGCTTGCTGTAGCGGTGAAGGAAAATGTTGTGAGGTTAACATCGTCATATACAAATATAGATTCTGCCAAACTGCCCTCCGCTACCGGACAGACTAGACCCTTACAGCGTTTCATTCTAACACCATACCCGTGTTCAGTAGGGGCACAATAAAAGGATTTGTGATGTGACATTTAATTTTAATTCACGTGGTTTTTCACAAGCGTCTCCGTGCTTCGCTGGACACGAACCATCTTCTCATTCTTATCAATAGATGGCAGCATTAGTTAGATTTTGATGGAGGTTTTTTTGTAGGCAATTTTATAGACATTTATTTATAAATCTTAAAGGTTTACGTTACATTCTAGATTTTCCTCTGGGATATACAGTGGGTTGCAGTTATTACATAATTGAAATATTATTCTAATTGTGTAAGTTGTTACAAGACATTCACTAACGATAATTAATAACGATCATAACTGATTGTAACATAAAATATGGAACAACTTTGTTAAAAGGTACCTAAATACATAAAGATGATACATTATTCTACACACATTGCTCATATAATTAAGTATTTCTATATTTACGAGATGGGTTCTAAGAATAGAGATCATAAAGCTATCACAGATGCGACCCGGTTATTTTGAGAGGATCAATAAACATAATTTGTGCGCACGCTATCGGGACCCGGCGGTTAGTCTATTTCTGGATGTAATTGTAATTTAATCGACTGGCTCTTTCCGTGCGAGAATAATTTTGCATTTAGACGTACTATATAATAACTATTCAATTCCAATTTTAGTTGTTTTTTATTCATTTGTAATATAACACAACAATGTAATGTGACGCCTGTAATCCTCGAAGACAGGCAGACGGGTGTAGTATCTACACTTCGACGTTTCGTCAGTTACGTTTACGTCCCACTGTGGAAAACGAAATAAGTCTACTGCATTGCACGGGGCACACATCCAAACTCCGAGCCACTAGTAGAAACTGCAACTTGAAAATTCTAAGTTTATAAAATGCAATATTACCCGAACTGGCCTTCAGACTTATGACTTCTCCATCAGTAACCACCGTCAGGAACAACGAGGACATATTATATTTCGAAGGATAACGAAAAGTATTTTAAAAAGCGCGTTAATCGACTTCAGTCTGGCTTAGACGTAGAGCACCTTCAATTTGAGTAGGAAAGAAGCCTAAAGTTTTATGTATAAAACGGTAACTGTGTGATGGCTATATTTTGTAATATTTCAGTAGGTAGCACATACTTCGTATGTAACGTTTTCGATACGAGTATATTGACTATTATTTTTGCGCTCATTTTAATTATGCATTAAGACAGTAAGGATCAAACTGAGAGCTCTTACGTCAGCGAATATTGCTCTTAATACACTGCAATTCGGAACAGTACATATATGTACACCAATGCTTTTTTGTAGCACAAATAGATGGATGGATTTCCACATCCGTATGATGGTTGATAGAGATGTCTTAATCTTATTAAGAGTTAAGCCGGCTGGACTCACGTGCGTTTTTTCGGGATGACCCGCCTAGTTTCGGACCTATACGAGGTCCTTTTTCGTGAACTCCCGCCGTTTGCAGCGAGGTCGCGGCGGAGACTGTGTTAGTCTATCGGCGTATAGTCGGCGGTGTCTTAATCTATATTTCAACATTTAGCTATTTAATAACTCACATGTACTTTCGCGGCATGATACAGCCTCCAGTTCGCATAGAGTGGCGAAGGTCCTGGCAGTGCCTGCGGCGTCGAAGGCGCATACCGGGCCGGCAGGGGGCGCGGCGCACCTGCCCGCGCACAGCGGGGGCGGAACACCCTCCCGCACGCGCGCCCGCACCACCTCTGCCGGAGCCCTGGGCATGTCGTCACCCATGCGAGATGGCCGGATGAATGGCAGCTTCGCCGACCGGACCTCGTGACATACTGGAATTATTATCGACATAGTAATTAAAAAGTTATCTATTAAATACCCAGGCAAATCTATCTCTAAATATAAGGTCACATTTCTAGTTTGAAATGTATTCGATAAAAAAATGGTTGTTTTTATTGTTAAACGATCTATTTACAGCAGGACAAATAAATTAACATACTCGTAACATTAACAATGAAGTGGATTAATTAATATTTTTTAAACTACATAGTTAAAATATATTATAGTCCTCACTAACTACATGTTAGACTAGTATAATATGTAGTTAGTTACTCAGCTAAAATTATTAAAGGTGTATTATTAAAGTGGAGAAAACCCCTATTGAATGCAATACACTAAAAGGCTCCGTCCCTTCCTTCTATGATGTAGATTCTCTACACCAGTCTGACAATATCGTTATATTCCTAATGAGGTTTTGCCCTCTTGTACTCTATACGTTCAATTTAAAATAAAAATATCACATTTCAGACACTGCAAGATGAAGTCATACATCAATCCTGTCACCAAAAAATACATTAATTCAGCGACACGATGTCATTTTAGTCTGGCGTGAGTTTTTGTTGCTACAGTTTACATCAGGTAATTTATGTATGGAGCATACGATAGAAGTCTGTATTTTTTTTATAGAAACAAAAACCCCGTTCCGTCAATCAAGACGTGAAACCAGATATGCAAGTGATATCTGGGCGCACGGTAGTGCCTCCGCCAAGACTAGCCCAGTGAAGCGCAAGGGTGAACCTATACTACCTTTTCTCGAAGTGCTTCGTCAATTTTTGAACCCTCATAACTTAGGTTTAGATTATACCAGGTAAAGAAAATTCTCAGGATTAGATGTCAATAGTAGACTTATTAAACATATTAATTTTCAATTGCATAACTCTTATACTTTGGATTTTAGTGGGATCTAAAAAAACCTGACTTCGTGACTGACTCACTCACTGATGATTATCAAAATTAAACATTGATTTGGTTGTAGGTATATATCTATTTTTTATGACTTGTACATCAATATCTATAACTTCTTTATACAAATGATCACTCGTCATAGAGTTTAATGTAAAATATATTATAATTGGTTTACTCTCAATATTCCTTAATAATATCAATATTGATGACGCAATAATCGCTCGGCGCGACATCTGTGCGACCCTTACAATCTAATCAGTATTCGGTGTTTATTCTCTTAAACTTTTCCTGTGATCTCATCGCATTACGCATTAAAAACAACGCTATCGGCATCCGCTGCATTGTAAACAGAGATAAGCCGAAGTTGACAATGTGTTGCAGATGTTATTATTTCTCATTGACTTAAAGTTTATCAGAATTAATGCTTGTTCCATCGTCGCCATAATACATCGTCACGTGTAGCATACGTTGGCGTTTTGCGAAGCTTTCGTCTTGTTAATTGCACTGTTGTTCGTTTAATTGATTTTGGCCGGTGGGTAAATGATTCAATTGACAATAGATGTGGAATGTGTAAGACTGGATAGGCAGATGTGATGTGATGATGTGTGTCAGGTAATGAAACGGAGAAAAGAATGGATGTATATCAGTTATAGGATGTTGGAAAGCAATGCGTGCATTTCCACCTCTAAAGTGATTTAATAGGGGTTGAAATTTTTTATGAGATGTCTGTTTTAAAATTACACACATAAATTATACCTATATTTAGACTTTCCCAAAAAGTTGATGTTTGATCTTTCATGAATGAATTTTATCCCTATTATATGTAGGTATTAAAACAAGTTGTTACAAAGAAAGAACGACTCTTTTAAAATATTTTTTTTTGCTATTTCGTTACCAGATTAAAGGAGAGAAAATACAGGTTTGAGTATCTAAAAGTACAGATTTCAGTACCTGTAATTTGTGTATGTGTATTTTTAGACTAGGGTTACACTTCGAAATGCTTAGAAAACGATAACTGTTTAACTGCAATATCATCCGAGTGAAGTTCGTTCGTCCAACTACTATATATGTATGTATAAGTACAAACACTTCAATAACATGATCATCATTATGAATTTTGCTTCCGTTGCAGCGTTGTTTTATTTCTGAGAAGCGACAATATATACAGTCGTATCGTGGGAACTGAACTGCACCATATCGTATCTCAGCGGACACAGCGCCGGGCTGAGCGTGGAAAACGTTTCTGGAAACGGGGGCGTGCTACTTCCACGCAGATATAAAAAAACGTTTATAAAATTAATATAAAAAACCTGCTGCCTCGTTGGTCGTGTTGGTTGTAAGTGCGACTGACGATCACGAGGTCCTGGCTTCGATTCCCGGGTCGGACACTATAGAACTATAGAATTTTTCTAATTTAGATTGTGCCCGGTGCATGGCAATAGGCTCACCACCTATTCCATATTGGGACGTAAACGTAACTGTTGAATTGTGGGAGTGTTCTACACTCCTCTGCCTACCTCTTCGGGGATAACAGGCGTG
>DWTO01005059.1:0-11018 GCA_018244755.1 Jemadia pseudognetus
ATTCCAATGTATCATATAGTTGCATTAAAAATAATGTCATTATTTAAACGAAACCGCAGTGCCGTCATGTGCATGTTTCCTTATATGAATATTCAACATTACTATATCGAAAGGGTTATTCCTGGAATGCGTCATATTCGCGTTTAGCTGATAGGTTTATTGGAAACGCAAATATTGTTATTCGGTCATGTTTAATGTGGTTAACTTTGAAAATATTGAACTTGGGGAGATTTTTTGACTTTAAAATAAGTATATTTCGTATCTACTGTTTTTATATTAAATAAGCAACGTGATCTATCTTGCCCTAGATTTATGAATAGCATAGTCTAATGAAAAATAGAACAAAGTTTCCACCTATAAATAATCTAGAATATAACTTATACAAAGAGGCAGTAATGGAAAATTTAGGTTCATAGCGTATCTTATCATAGCGTAGTTTTGAATTTAAAAAGAACCCAGCTTCAAATTCACAACAGCGTAGGAAAAGATGTAACTTTAGAGACGGAGTAAGGTTTAAGTTTTGCACTTACCAATAACGATAAAATATATACCCGCCCGTTTTCATAACTCGCAATTTACAGAGGATTGTCATTATTCATTGATATAATACGTCAGTTGTCTGCATAAAGTACTCATGTTTTCGAATAATAATAATAACTCTACGGGCGTGTCCGCGGCGCTCGTGGGAATTGTCCTCCGTCCCATTGTTTCCACACAACACTGTTCACGTGAACTTATTGCTTGCACGCGCTCATAACACGTTTGTAAAATTCTTTTACATTTTTGATATTATTTTGTACCGTGCATTCTGCGTGAGAAATATAACATGTAATTGATATTTTCTAGTTTTTTGTATGTACGTAATTATAAATGTGTATTAAATTTTGTGTTGTTTGTCCGTGTTTGGACAGAGTAAGAATTCATTGCTCGACCCCGGGCTGGGATATAAGGTATTGTAAGAGGCGACCCGCCGCTAGCAGATGGCGCTATGGAGCGGTCAACGTGGTAGCAGTGTAGGCGGTGCGAGACATATGTGATCTCTGTGATCCTCAACCCGCATGTCCAGCGTTGGGATTATGGGCATAACCCCTGAAGAGAGACCTATGTCCAGCAGTGGACTGTAATAGGCTGAAGATGATTATAATATAATTTGTAATGGTTATTAGCTAAACTGAGGGTTCTTTCAATAAGTAGATGTTTTTTATTATAATATCCTCGTTTAGTAAAGTACTTTTTTTCACTATTTATTCAGTATTCTAATAACATTGTTTTTAATCATTCGCTTTTATATAAATTTTCTTATTCATATAGGTACTGTTTTTAAAAATAGTCAGTGAATTGTTAATTAATTTCTTCAATTCAAAAGGTTACGTAAGCCAGCCGTAGTTTCCGTTTGAATATGAAAAAAGAACTTGAAACAAAATATATTTTACATTACTTAATTTATTTCAATGAGAATGAATTAAATCTACGTAATTACAGTAATTTACGATAACGTACTCTTGGTATTGAATTAATATATTATGTAAATGTGTTTAATATAGGTATTTCGAAATATGTCGTTTCTGTAAATTGTTTTATGTAATCAAATTAGCTACAGGCAAGCAGCGGTAAAATCAAAAATGGGCGCTGTCATACAAGGACGCTTCCAGCTAACATAAAAATATGCAAAGATAGGAATATTAACATCTGTTTGTCAATACTAGTTAATGAAACTATTTGTTAATTTGTACCCGATGCTTGGCAATAGTTTTACCACCTATTGCATCACTATCATCATAATCAGCCTATTTCCGTCCACTGCTGGACATAGGCCTCTCCAATAGCACGCCACTGAGCTCCATCTTCAGCTCTTCGCATCCAACCCCTGCCGGCCACTTTGCGTATGTAATTTATATACCTACATACATATATCTTACGCCAGGTCCCTTGCGGGGTATAAATTGAGAAATGCAGTTCACATGATATTTTTTTTAATATTTGGGGCGTAAACGTAATTGGTGAAACATGAGAGTGTTCTATATTCCTCTGCCTACCTCTTCGGGATTACATTCGTGATTTACGTTTTATGTTTAATGTTATTTTTAATCTAATTTTGTAATTGCTATCGAAATAAGTCAGACTAAAGTTGCACATTGGCACATGATACAACCTTAAAACACAATCTCAAACACTTACCACAACTGTCCCCATGTTCATATTTAAGGGATATTTCCACATGATAATTAGGTGGGAGGATACATACATATGTATGTATGTACATACATTGTCATTCATTCCCTATTGTGACAATACCGTATTGGGAATAATGTATTGTACAATTGATTTCTACAAACACGATGTGACCTGGCGCAGGTTACGGGTAAAGTTTGTGGTATGTCGTTTACTGGTAGGCGTTAAACTTTGATTGACGGGTTCACTATTATTACATCACATAAATACTCTACATTTAAAAAGTGTAAGCGTAAAAGTATCTTTTTCTTGTGCGCAATAAAAGAAAGGAAAAGACATGATAAAAACATCAGAGAAAAAATCTATGAGCGTCATTTCTATAAAATCATAGCTCTATGGTTCCCGTCGTATAAAAATAACCAATGTATGTCCACATGTATAAAATTTCTCCACGGCGAGGTAAAGAGTTATTAACGCTGTAGCGGACTTTTTCCCAATTAAAGCGGACTGGGTAATTATTTTCTAGTTGAATCAACCTATCCATAGCCATAAGTTCCGAGATACACTTTCTAAGTAAGAAATTAATTTATTTTTACCGGGAATGAAGTTGATCTTTAATAGATAGCGCGTCAATGTGGCGGTTAGTGTTACAGTGCGGGGTAGAAGTCTTGGTGATGAGCGGAGCGATTTAAAAAAAAAATCCCCTCCCCAAATTTTCCCTCTTCTCTTAAAAAGGGGACTTCCAAGACTTCGACACTTTAAGTCACCTTTGAATCTGATTACTTGAAAACGTGCGTATGGTAAATACATGTCGCCCAAGATATATTAAATGATGTTTGACGATCCCCTTACATACGCTTGTTGAAATGGTTTAAAAAGTGAGCACATATATTTGTTGGCGTTAATTTTAGTCACTGTAGGGTAAGCCGATTACAGTATGGTTGTTTTATGTGTTATTACAATTTAATCAATAAATAACATTAAAAAATATCAATCATTTTTAATTGCAATACTCTCACAAATTAATGTATATGTATAATTCAAACAGAATTTGACTTAAATATTTTCCGACTTTTCGCTGCGCTTTGTAGCGTGCGAGCAATAACGTAACACAATATTGACCGAAGCCCGACGCGCCCTCAGCCCCTGACGTCCACTACATCGCGGCAAATCTTGACGTTGGATAAAAAAATAAAGAGATCGTACATTGTGTGAGGTTGCCTAGACAACCGGGTTTCTCATATTTCTTAGTCCTACTAGGTTCTCTAGCCGCAACTATTTTCATACACATCCTTTTGAATAGTTTACCTAATGAAAGAAGCTTGCGGTCCAACTGGCAATAGGTTGTGGAACATGGATATGGTTTAGCTCTTGGTACCACCAATAAACCTATTCTTATTTCTATGGTTAGGTAATGGTTATTTTAACAAGTTGTGATTGACCCTGAAGGATGTGCCGTGTGGTTGAGTTCACGTGTGTACTAGGGTGTATTTCAGTCGTCGGGAGTAATGCACCTGAGACCAAATTCGAATAGGATCCGTTCCATTCGAATTAGGTTATTCGAAAAATGTAGCACGCGCAGCTTTCGGAAGTAGTGCTTTGCTCTCGACGTGTTAAGATAACTTATTCTCTTATCTTAAAATGCCTCTATTCATGTTATCTTACACTATTAGGACTACATATGTAAGTATGCATTTTTTTAAGAAACATAGACAGACATTAAACTTCCGTGACCGTACTGATATTTGTATGTGAAGGTGTATGGAGTTACAATGACGGTCGAAATCCTAAACGAATTTTATTTGTTATGTTTTAATTTAATGACTAATTATACTAATTGCAATTATTACTCTATAAAATTTGTTAATAAAAAATATTTTATGTTAAATTTTATCTTCATCATTTTGTACTTGGCTTTCTGTCATGAGACTCATATTCAAACATTCGATCGATAAAAACTGAAAAAAAATTTTTTTTCCGACGTTTAGAAGTACTAGTGAAAAATAAAACACATTGACAGATAAGCCCCACTTATATTTGTTATTATAGGCATTGGCGTAGATTCAACAAATATTTGGATAAAGGCATAGATCGAAGCGTCCAGATTTAGAATCCTATCTATTAAAGAGTGATAAATTTGTTTATTTCGCGTTTAGCGACGCCAACGTCACGATAGCCCTTTTTAAGTAACCAAAAAACAATCTTAACTGAATTACTTAAGAATCAAAATCCTGTGCACAATATAAGCATCACTAACAACGTGTCATTTCTATTGCACTTGTGACATATTGCTTGATCTTCGACACCAATCAAGCGATTTACCAATATATAATTCGAATAAAACCCCAACGACAATTTACGAGTTCATTGAGCGTTTACTTAGATAAGATTATTTCATTCACATTGATAGACAGTAATGTATGCGTATGCTGCGTAGCTATGCGATACGGCGGTTATTAATATAGCGGGTTATAGGTTATCGGGATACTGCATAGATCTGTCAGAAGCGACAGTTACCATGTCTGGTATAATGTAAACGATTTCCATTAATATGCAGTAGGGAACTTGTTTGTATTTTTATTGTTTGAATTTGTATTGTCCCTTACAATGTTTATAACTGATTTGCGTTACGAGGTATTATTTGTGATCAGTGAAAAAGTAAAAAAAGTCCCCAAGTCACGCCTATAATCCCCGAAGAGGTAGGCAGAGAAAAGTAGATTCCTAATATGCATAGTTAGCAAAAGCATATTACACAAGAATTCAATGCTTTTTATTATTTGATAGACGTATTAGTTGCATTAGGCGCTCTCTGCCTATCCCGTAAGAGACCTGACGTGAAGATATATATGTTATATGTAAGTATTAAAAACAAGAAAAAGAATTTTCGTTATTATAATACGACCTGTAATAATAAGATAACTCATTAGAATTGCATCTTGACGCAAAATATTTAAGAATTGATTATATAAGATATATGATCAATCTAAATGCTTCTTGTATCGCTATGGTTAATTGATATTTAACTTCCCCTAATTCAGCAAAACGTAACAAAATGTCCCGTTTTAATATGTTCGTGTCCTAATATAACAAAAACCCCTGCAAAGCAAAATTATTTCAACTAAGAGGCCATAAAGCGGACAAACCAGTTACACCTTCCGACCTTTCGGGAGTCAACGCGCTGAATATAGGATCATGAAAATAACTGAGGATGCAATAAAAAAGGGTTGTAACATTTTGTAACAGCGATAAGGGGGTTGTTTAGCCCGAATTCAAATGAGGGTTCCTTGATGAAGCGTAGTCATCAATTTAAAAAATGACGCGGTCAAAAATTTTGGGTAGCCCTTTTATTGAATATTTTTTTTTAACCGCAGAACATCCTCTATTGCGAATGACAGCGAAATTTTCCTGGATTTCATAAGCCGTTTGTTTTTTTAAAAAAAGATTTTTTTATATCTTCACGCCGGGTCCCTTTTGAGTTGGTAAGCACATGGAACATCCTTTCAGACCTGACAGGCTTCTTCTACATTCGTCACTCTTATGTACGAGAATGGGGAGTACCAAGTAGACCCATGCCGTACCTTTGGTCATTACGCTTGTATTTGACGTGAACGTTATAGCATTAACCTTTGTATGTCTTCGATATTGGATAGACTCTATGCCATAGTGTTCACTCCATACCATTTTCTGCAGTATCAGTCATCTTGTAGCGATATCAAGAGACCATGCAGACACGACACAACGTTAATAAAAACCTTTTTGAATATTTGGTCTTTTGAAAATCGGTTAACATACCCTAGATTTTGGCCCTGTTACATGTTCGCAGGGTTCCACTATATAAGAAACTTCGATCTATACGTTGCTTAAATTAGAAGCAAAAGAATAAAATTTAATACGGGGCATAATTAAAATATCGGGAATAACGGACTAAGCAATTTCTCTACATTTTGCCAACCCTAATTCACCCCTATAGATAAATAAGCTGAGAGATTTGATATTCATGAGAGAACTGAACCTGCGAATAGGTAATTTATAGAGGGTTAATATTTAAATTTCCATTATTCGCGAGTAATGGAAATGTGAATATTTAAGGCGAAGAGTGATGAGAGTAAGAATCAACGCTTTTCTTCAATATTGTGATAAAGTTTTAGAGTTCTTACCTGTATAATTATGGAGAACTTTAAGTCATAAAAACATCCGTCAATATTTTAACATAACATTGTAAAACTTTGATATTTGTACCAAGAGCGTAAAATTTACGCTATACAGGCTAAATTTTAAGCTAATTAATTTACTTTGCAAATAGGTAATAAAATAACTTACGCTAGCTAGCGATATACGAGTATCTAAGCAATCTAAGTTATCTATTTGGCGATTTGTTGGAAATTCAGAATACAACTTTTAGACAATTACAAAAAAATACATTTAATGTTTTACGCCGAAATTAATTTGCCTCCTCTGAAGGTTATTTACTCTTTTATACACCGTCATACCTATTACAATTCGAGAGATAAAATATTCAATTACGTGGTCGAGTCCTCTCACTTCGGGGTCGGTGGCATTTGAATACGTTTCAGCAGAACGAAATTTCGTTTTAATATGCATAACAACGGAGGCTAATTTTGCAAATGACCGCCAAATTATGTTTAAACACACGTCTGCCCTCGTCAGCGGTCAGTTAGCGTTTGAGTTGCGGAGCGTTCGAAATTCAAACGCGTTGATCGCACGCTATTGGTGGTCGTGATTTGGTGCCTACCCTATGATTATATGAGATGAAGTTATCAAATTTCGAAACAGAAAATTGTGGGCTCTGCACTTTCGCTTTCGTCAATGTTTACTTTGCGTGGTATGTAATTTTATTGAGCACGATCAAGACGTCAGACTTTATGCGAACTGTGGTAGGCGCTCTTGGGCGCTTATCGGCACTATACATATAATTAACTTATGTTTTATGCTCGTTCAATATTAACATAATTGCTTTTAAACATTCAAAAGTCGTGCATTACTCTTCATTTTCGTGTAATACTCTTTTATCAGCACGAAAATAATCATGTCGATGATGATGCGACATAACATTAAAAAGATAATGGCGACCTTTAAAATTCAAACGACTATTAAGGTCCACTTTTATACGTTCCCATGGCGAAATGCATTTGATTATAACGCAAAATTAATAGCTTCTAAAACGATAATTAGTTTTATAAAGTTTAATTTTTATATTTTGATACCTACATTAAATTTTAATGTAGTCATTAAAATATCCTTAAAATAATATCCCGTTTAATTGCGTCAGTTGATTGACTAAAGTCAGTTTTTTCGCTTATATTCGATATACGCCAGGCAACTATGTAAAAGACTTATAATAATATAAAAAATTCAGAGTAATAGAAATTACCTAGTTACTATAGAAGGTAGAAGCAAACGCAAACACCATGAGCTGATGGCGAATTGTAATTTCATACGTCATCGCGCGCTAATTTATGTTAATCGATTTGTCGCGCCCCGTGCCGGATACGTGTTGTTGTCCACGGAACAAACCCCTAAATCTAAAAAATCCCTAATTATTTTTCAAATATACACCGAAGAGTGAATGATAAAAAATTTATAATCCTCAGTATTATTTTATTATGCGCATACATACATCGTTAATATCATCCAGTTTATATCTACAAATTTTGAAACGTTAAAGCATCTTAAGTATGCTGTATTTCTGTCAAATTAGATTTTTTTGAGTGTGTTATTTACGTAAGATATTAAGAGAAAATTCTTCATTCCGAAATAACAACCTCGCCAGCTTCGCTATGCCTGTTATGGTGTATAAAAAAGTATAAATAAAAAATAAATAAATTACACACATTAAAATAAACTAAAATATTCATGTTATTTAGCAAAAATGTTGTTTCACAGATTACCCGATTTCTCATATCGGCTGCAACTAACCGCGGCCACGATTATAAGACCTACCGCGTCGATCCGCACTCCTCATTTGATATCTAACTCCACTGCTATGTTGCATGTATGTGTACATACAAATTATTGTGTCTGAAGCATGTACAAAGATACACACAAAAACAGATATTACATTATACATATATCACTCAAGTATATGAACGAGAGGATGAATATTTATGTGCTAAAAATAATTATCTTTTTATGATCATCACCAGTGTCATTAATGTCATTATCAGCAACACTTTTTGTATTCCCACTGTCGGGCAACGGGTCTTCACAAAGAATGAGGAAGCCATTGTCTGCCACGCTGGCTAAGTACAGGTTGGCAAACTTTAGAGCCTTTGTCAAATTATGACACTCCCTACAGAGCGGAAATTCATCGTTACCATTATCATCATCTTTATCAAACCAGAGGACTATGTCCACTGCTGGACATAGGCCTCCCCTGACGAGTAGCATCGTGGCCTAATCAGACTTACGTGTAGTATCACACATATTCAATAATAATTATTATTGATATATTACGATGCAAAGTCCCATACTGGGTAGGTAGAGAACACTGATTGCCAAATATCTATTTTTACAGAGCTCATATACCTGCTTCTTGTAGAACATAGGAGAAAACACGTGGTTTGAATATTTCCGGCAGGCCAATGCAACGTTTGTTCAAACGGGTGAATAAAATTTGAATATATTCAAACAATCGCGGCAGCCCATCGGGTGTAAAGCATTTGATTTGTGCATCACCGGAGCATCGAACCTAAAGTTGCCACGGTGGGGTAATAAAGTACAGAGATTTCGGATCTATTTGTTACATGTAAAGGATGTTTTTTTAGTTAATACCGATCATTGTAAACTGAAATGAAATTAATGTAATTCTATTACTTTTCGTTTTATGATAAGCAATGTTTTATTTAACACAAATAATTGTATGAACTATTTTATTGTTTTAAGAACATTGGATGGTAATGACGGACAATTCATTAATTAAATTATTTGGATACTTGCATTTCAAAATTCAATCGTTAGATATTAGTCAGTATAGTCAAAACATTATCGCCCTATTTCCTACCGCATTGTCTTCACTACCCCTTTTGTACACTACGAAGTACAATAAATAAAATACAATAATACATATGAGTACATCTCAATTGTACTAACAACTATCAATAAAGTAACTATTGAGCTAAATACCATTGTTAACGGGCACGCGGGGTCGCGTGCGCGCCCCTAATCGATTGCTCCTTGCTCTAACGGTGTTGCCAGCGCCGTAAACAAGCTTAAACTGATTTTAATTTCTCGACCACGAACCGCGTGGGGTAACACGGATGTGCCCTTGTATTTGTCCATAACCCTAATTGTAATATTGCGAGATTTAATACGACGTTTTGGTTAAAAAAATATTGCAACACTGTTTTTTTTATATTTGCGTATGAATTTAAAGGCAACGTTTTAGATTTAACGCGATATTAAATAAGATTCTAATTGTCGTTTACATTGATATAACGTGACAATCATAGAAAAAGTTTCACTCTTGAAGTGTTACAGAAGTAAAGTCGAGCAACTGTCTACACCGCTGGCCAAGTACGGGTTGCAAATATCACACACGTTAAGAGAACATTATAGAGAATTATAGATCTAGAGTGTCTTCCTTAACTGTTACTACGGTTTAATCTTAAATTACTATCTGACATATTTTGATATTAATATAGTCCGAAGAATCATATCCATGATTTCAGGTATATTATTAGTAGATAAATAAGACGGTCGAGATTCATATACTCTATTTGTATTAAAATGTAGCCGTACCTATATTAATGTAACGTACCAGGAGCCACCCTATTAAATCACGATACACGAAAATATTTATATTTATTAGTTCAATATCAGTATCTAGGTTGAATTATATTGTTAATGCGCCATAAACTAAGGGTTTTTAGTTATAAAATGTATCAATGGGCCACCCGGAACCAGACCGAGGAATTGAGAGTTATTGCACCCTGTGGGCAGGCCCTTTGTAATTATTGTATTACCATATTTTTATTTAACGACGTATTTGTATAATTTATGCAAATAGCGGTGTTTTATAAAATGGCGAAATCAAAAATATGTATGGAAACAGAAATGACATGTGATCATGACAATCTTTGGAAATAGAAATGACAAGCTATTCTGCAAATCTTTGAAAATAAATTTATACGTATCACCCCTGTGATCCCCGAACAGGTAAGCAGAGGAGTACAGTACACAGGAATATACCTATACACTGTTACGTTGCTCCAATTACGATTTCATCCCACTTTGGAACAGGTGGCGAGCCTTTTAAAATAAATTTGTCGTATTAAACGATGGTACCATACTTACATTTGTATTACACGAAATATTTACATTGATGTTATGAAGCCCTGTGTAGGTATGACTATATAGTATTGTAATATTAACGTACAATATTCTTGTTTCGCGATAAATCTGTCTCATCCACATTATTTGTAATGAATACTGATATAAAGTAACAAAATTTATTTGCTATTTCCACTCCATACAATATTGGGGATTGTTATGTCAGTATCGTATAAAATATATGATTACTGATTATGATGTATGGATTATGGAATCGTTTTTCTAATCGATATTTATAATGCAATGTTCGCTATTTTTTATCAAGCTCGGTAACTAAAATCTAATTTCCATATTCGTACATGCACGGATATACATATGTGTGTGTGTGTTATAATACATTTATATTATAATGCATAATATTTGTACACGTTACAAAAACATAACATCACGCCTGTTATCCCCGAAGAGATAGGCAGAGGAGCGTAGTACACTCCCACGTTTCACCAGTTACATTTACGTCCATCACGGAATATATGGAGTTAATTGCCATACACCGG
>DWTO01005060.1:0-11017 GCA_018244755.1 Jemadia pseudognetus
TGTATTTTATTGTATTTTATTGTATTTTATTGTATTTTATTGTATTTTATTGTATTTTATTGTATTTTATTGTATTTATTGTATTTTATTGTATTTTATTGTATTTTATTGTATTTTATTTTTAAATTATCAATTATATTTTTCCACACGACACGAGTCTTCTCTCCTAATAAATAAGTTTAAGGCTATTTTCTGCCACACTAGTCGCATATGATTGAAAGACCACGCACATCTAGATTGCGTGTTTCCTCGCAGTTATCATTTATGATTAAAGCAAGTGATATTTTCAACGAATTTTAAAAGCGTATATAACTTAATATAGTCAAAGGTACGTATCGATATTGAAACCTGGGAACTCTGGGGCGGAAGGATGAAATGCCAACCAACGGGATATGATCGATCAAAAAATACACATCTCTATCAATGTCCAAGGTTACTTTAATCTGAGTAACTTAATTTTACTCTGCAATATTCATATACAATAATTGTTACCGACGTTTTATTTTCAATCGTAAGCCACGACTTACTATTTATTAAACGTAATAAAAAGTACAGTAAGGTGTTGGAACCGTGGCGTCAATACACTTTGGCGTTTGTCGAGCATCAGCAGTCAGGTCACGGCGAACTTAAGTGCACTTACCTAATGCACGTGACGAACATTTCACGATACAATACTTGAGGATAAAAGATAATAATTAATCCTTCTTAATACCTACAGTCAAATAATAATATTTATTTATTAAGAAAACAAAGATACGCGATAAGTTACTCGATCCGGTTGAACGTTGATTGTTAAGGTCATTCGTCATCCAACTGGTAGGAATAAAAATATTTTGTATGCATCAGAAAAAGTTATATAAATTATATTCCTTCAAACGATTGATTAATGATAATTACTCTAAACGTTAACTATGTACATATATATATTGGCATTATTTAGATATCGGTACACCTATATTAAACACAATTGTACGGTATTACAAATTCAGTGCTACCAACATAGCAGTAAATTACTTTTGTCTCAAACTTTACGATAACGAATTGTTATAATGAAATTACGTATAAGTTGATTTAGGTTAATGACAAAATGTAGAACATATTTTGAACCAGCGAGATTGAAGTATTTAATAAACTATAAAATATTTTGTGTTAACAGATTTAAAAGAGAAAAGTGTAGCGAAAAGGTGCGAGTGATCCATTGAATGATAACTGCAGGGGCTTTGTCTCGTGCGTCCGACTGACGAATCGAATTAAAAGGCTTATTGTGTCTACGTGACAGCCCTTCAGCCCCTCAACTCACGGCGAAGACGCGTTTTGTTTCAAGCAAACTAAAATATTACAGGCCATTCACTAGATCCCACCCCAGTAGGGGAAATCTACTTGAATTTGTACTCAATTTTTAACAGGGACCGTTAATTAAGAGAGTTTCTCTTTATTGGCGAGGCAGCCTTAATGCGTTAATTGTCGAAATGCAATCTCGGAACGCGGCTTTTTATCATTCGAACCCAATTTTTGCCTCTCGCTCCGATTTTATGAGAATGATTAATGAATTTTAATAAGTGTCGTTCTCAATTAGTGAAATTTTACGAATCTGTTTTGTTATTGTTTTCATTTATTCCAGGGCAGATTTTATGTAACATTTGTATGTAAATAAGAATGGTTCGAGTAATTATATTGATACACGATTATATCATGTACCTATTATAATATCATGAACTTGTGTACTTATTACATCATGTATGGATTTTATATGTTATTTATTTTTATATATGCATTGTTTCAGGCGTCATTACGACTGCGAGTACCATCACCTTCCGATCAACTAGATCAAGGTAAGTTTTATTTTAAAACGTAACATATGTAATACTATTGTAAAAGAAATCATATCTCCTACATGTGATAAATAGGTGTACTACTTTTCATGCAAATTAACGCATATTATTACATCTTTCAAATTCCTTAAAAAACTCTCATCAATTTCCTTTCAAACGGCCGACGTTTGCGGAAAACGATGTAAGAAAAAACACAGTCACTACCCTTGTACAACATGTCTTAATTATTCATTACATCCCACGACGTTTCTTCGAGACGCCGCGGCGGCCAAAAAACCATAAAATTATATAGATACTCAAACGAACACGCACATTAATGAGGGCCGTGCAATATTTATACACAAGCTACCCTAATTGCTAGGGTGGAGAGTGGAAAAAATGGGCAATTTCACGTAATGTAATATGTATATTTAAGGCGGAATTCCCAAGCTCCGCGGTGAAATTTTGTCGCGGCGATACTTATTTTACGAAATCACTTCAAGTGTTCGTATGGACGTTCGCTCGGAAGCGGCTCTACGTCGTTTTCAATTTGCAATATACACCTGAATATTTTCAACGAGTACATTCTCATGGACCGTTTCTGTACATAATGTATTTGTAGCACAACATAAAGCGTGTTCTCGGCCACCGGTCAGCAAAAGTTGTAAAATACCAACTGTCATAAAATATTGCCGAAAATATTATGCTTTTTATAGGAACGTACTACCAACATTGCATTGTATATAAAATTTTTGTTAGCCTCAGTATTATTATAATTTTAGTTTTTAACTAGTTACTATTTTTATTTTAGTTTGTTATTTTTCTATATTTATTTCTATCTTTTTATCTTTTTGTTACTAAGGGTAATGTAAGCCGCAAATAAACTATTTCTTTCTTTTCTTTCTTTCTATTTGATCTAGATACGTCAGTCTTGGCTTCCCTCGGCACCTGCGTCCATCAATTTTATTATTTATTTTGGCTAATATTATCAAAGCATGGATGTGATAAATGTGGGGGACAAATTGTTCCAACCCGCACTTAGCAGCGTGGCAGACTATGGCCTTAACCCTCTCCTACTGAGAGGAGACTCATGTCCCAACAGTGGAACAATAAAGAGTGGAAAAGAAAGATGGATATGATATCAATGTTAGCACGGAAAACATTTAAAATGCCCAAAATGTCTGAGTTGGTAATTTTTGGGAAATGCTCTTGAATGCTTTAAGTGATGCCCTTTTTACCATTAACGCAATTCCTTAATAAACAACGTGATACATTTAATTTTAAACGTTGCCTCGCACCATACATACGAGTACATGATAACGTGTACAACCTACATGCACGTCAAGCTCTGTTCGCGTCATCTCATAACGTTTGAAATCATTTTGAACAAATTATTTCATACCATCGTTACAAGTTATAGCGCTTGTCAAATATTTACTGTGACAACGCTTTGCTAAAAAGACGACAAACACGGCGATTTTGACGGACAACATGAATCGTTAGTCAATGTATCACAAGAAATACCTACATATGAATATAATTCGAAAAATAAACGAGGCACGGAGTTGTGAATTAAGTACAATTATATTCGTTTCCTTTTCTTAGAACAAAAAATATCACGTAACACATTGTTGACCAATACGTACTCGTAGGTACTGCCTGACGTCCACGCGTCACCACCGAATGCTTACAAGCATATCCGGGTAATGCCCTAATAATATACTTTAGGCCATATGACAATAAATAATAGTATATATTAAAGCACTTCGGCTCGTCGACTCCAGGTTAAACTGTGAATCCACTAGATAATATACATGAACGTGTGAACATACTACCTAGTATAACAAGGGCACTAGGTCTGGAACTGATTAAATGTATTGTACAATGCAATAGGTTTCATTCGTGGTTAAATTATATACCGTATTTACTCCCCGTGTTTTTTCCGAATGTTGTGACTAGTTTCGAGCCCACTCAAAGTCTTTCTTCGTGTGTTCCGCTGCCAAGACGTAGCCATAAAACATACCTGAGTTAAGCCCACAAAGAATTCAATCTTCTTCGTCATTGTATAATCAATAATAGTTAAATTAATAACACTTAAAATTTTATTGTTTATTTATTGTATCATGTAAAAGTGACAAACGGACATTCAGGATCCCAGATGTATAAATGTAAACCCCAAGTATTTACGCATTAATCTGCCTCTTCTGACTGTATGTATCATTTACGCTTGCCTTATACAAACTGTTTTGGTAATCTACTGACATTCGGGTCTGAATGGAAGAATTTATTCATAAGAATTATATTCATAAGAAAACATATGTATAGTAAGCGTATGTATTTTTTAATAAACGCTTGTACATACGTACATAAATATACCTAACATGCAATTAAACTGCGATATGCTATGATTTTCCTGTTAGCATTCGTTAAGATCATGTGCTGCAGTTTAGGTACGCTAAAGTCCACGTTAAGACAGAGCCATTTCCTGTACACTATATTTTTACTGTACCTAGCTCATAACAGTGAAAAGAGATCAGTACCCGAAAGTATTGCATAGTTATAACGAGAGTCGGTGAGTAGGCGCACGGGGTGCGGTGCCTTCCCCTGTCACGACAAAGCAAACAACGCATATTTTTATTACTGTTTTCTGTTTGACATTAAGTGTTAATTATCCGCGCGATTAGTGGTTGATATTAATTTAATTTTGTTCTTCAATAATATAATAATGTATAACTGTGTCCGCAGTGAACAAAATTAAGAGAAGCTAATATATTAACGTATAATTTCAGCTGGAACATCTAAGACAAAATATTGATACATATATAGGTGCGCCGTACTTAATAGTGGAGCTGCCGCGGCAGTGGCGCTCGCGGCCGCTCGCCCGTCGACGCACTGACTATCACGTGCGGCAGCAATACCCGTCCCTCATTCTTCATGTGATATCTATTAAACATTTTAACTGCAGTAGCGAACACTACAAATTACTGCTGTCATTTATTCACGCACAAAGTCTGTCGATTGTGACCGCATCGAGAAACTAGCATTTGGTCCATTTGGATAATTTATCTAAATACATACACACGTACAATCTCTGCTCATTCTGTTTGTATATTATGTGCATTGTACAATAAATAAACTGATTTATGACTATAGAAGATTATACAAGACTATTGTAGTAAGATATCGGTGAAACAATATATTTAGTTTGATTATAAATTATAATAGAACCAAAACTACAACATTACAGCACTTCAGGTATCACAGGCGTCATGTTACGTACGCTCGTAACTACAACACTAAGTTTTACAAAAGATGAAAACATTCATTTCAAGTGACGATGATTTCTACAGTGTATCTTTCAGTATATTGTTATTAAGATAAGAACTGTCAGCATGACATTATAGATGAACGGCACGCGTTGTACGACAAGGGTCTTCTTGCGGTGCCAAAATAAAAATACAAGCCAAGCTGCGCGCGCGCCACACCGCTGGCATAGCCTGCCCGCGGCCGCTTTAACCACGGTCCGAAACATTGAACAGCACGATTTATAAAAGCCACCACACTAGCCCAAAGTAACGCGGGAATGTGCGCACTAAAACAAATAGAACTCTCCAATTATGGCAAAATACCTGAAGATTTTAATATTATAAGGAAACCGGGATCTTGGTCAAACGCATTGTGATTTTAAAGTATCGATTCTGTAATACATAAACGCGAAGTTTAACATATTAATCCTTTCAGTTTTAACAGATAACGGCTACATACGTGTAAAGATTTTTCAGATACACTTTATCGACGCGTCGGCTTACTGTGCGAATATTTGATACTTCTATTCTTGTGGCGCCGGTCCCACTTTCTCGTGGCGGGCTTGCCGGCTGAGGCAAAAGTCTATTTTTAACTCAGATGATTGAACTCGAGTTAAATCGTTCGGATTAATGCGTTTTAACAAGCCATCGATGCAAATTAAAGTGCAACGCAAATAAAGACGTTATTCTCCAAATATGTTTTACAGCCAGTCCACATTTGTCGTTTTGAAGCGCACACTATGACAAGCACGTTGTAAATAACACGTACAAAGCATACTCGTACATACTACGCTAAAGCGGGCTTTTCATGATTCATGTGCGATGCCGCTGTTTAGGGGAGGCCTGTGTCCAGCAGTGGGCTGAGACAGCCTGATGAATTCTTACTTGACTGACACGTTGGTCGTGTTGGTTACAAGGGCAATTGGCGATCCTGTGAAAGGTCCTAGGTTCAAATCCCAAATCGGACACTACTGTAATTTCTAACTTGTATTTTCTAGTTGTGCGTCAAAGTTTAGATATATGCCCGGTGTACGGCAGTAGAATTCCACAGTGGGACGTAATATACGTATCCATCTTTTCTATAGTGGAACGTAAAGGTAACTGGTGAAACGTAGGAGTCTAATACATTCCTCTGCCTACCTCTTCGGCGATTACTGGAGTAATGTATGTTTCGTTTTTTAATTCCTAAAACGCGCTCTTCAAAACGCCAAATGTGCAATAGCTCTTAGGGTACACAACGTAAAAGGACGGTCCCGCAGAAATGATTAAAGGAAATTCATCGACACTTTTCGAAAGCTACGATTTGAATTCGACCAATTACGTTTTTCATGACTTAATATACTTTAGCCTTTAGATCTTCAGCCTGGGCAGCATAGGGACGTAATGTAGATTGTGACAGGAGATGCATTGCTACCAGTAGACGACGCTATGAGTGTATAAGAAAATAGTATTAAAAACACACAAGACTCCATAACGCTGCAAGTCACGGTGTCGCAGCAATAATAACGTACAACGGATAACCAACGTACGCCCGTCAGCAATGTCTTTGTTTTGTTCTCGATTTACAAACACAAACAGTTTTGTATCTCAATTCAATAAAACCAAACACCGCTCGATAATTTGATTGTTTTCTTTCAATAGTTTCAACTAACTTGTCTGCCTCATTGGTCGTGTTGGTTCTAAGTGCGACTGTCGATCGGCAGGTCTTGGGTTCAAATCCCTGGTCGGACATTATCGGTATTTTCTAATTTCGATTTTCTAGTACTGGCTCGGAGTCTGGATATGTGCCCGGTGCACGACAATAGGATCACCACCTACTCCATAGTGGGACCTAAACGTAACTCGTGAAACGTGGAAGTGTACTACAATCCTCTGTCTACCTCTTCGGGAATTACAGGCATGATGTTACAGGCATGATGACATGCATAAAAGCCACCGTGTTCAATGACATAATAATAATTAATGATAATAATACTAATTCCCTTTGTTAGCTTCGGTGCAAAGCTTAAAGAAAACAATACGAAAAAGATCTTGTCGTGGTTTCAGTTACATTGTGCGTTAGTGCGTGCGTGACAACTTACGCGCAGAGAGCCTACGTTGTCAAATATTTGTCAGTTAATTACCTGTATTGAAGTGTTTGATTGTATTAAACGTCATCATTCACATAGCGCGTCCGAGTGTGTAATTCAATCTCACACCTTCTGCGTTACTTTACGCGTAACGTTCAAATAATTGTTAAATCAACTTACTACTGATCTTTCCCATTTTATTATGATCTACAAAATAAAGAGACATTGTGATTTTTTTTGCGGCAAGTCGAGGACAGGGCGTGACCTCGTTCTTTGGGTGTAACGAGATGGGCTGAAGATGATAATTGCGAATTCATATAGCTTCCCGAACCAGTCCACACAGTAGGAAGGTATTATTTATAATGTTTACAATACGTGATTACGAAGCTGTCTGCAGGTCCCTGACCAATGCTTAATAACTTACAATAACTGTTTTTTCATAAATTAATGAAATAGTAACTTTTAATTCATAATTTTTACAATCAATACATGATTTTTTTTTAACGCGTAAGGCGCTCAAGTACTTAAATTTCATGTTCACGCAAAAACAAACAATACTATACATTACATTCACGCAGGCTGAGCTTGCATTTCCCCTCCCCGCGTGAGGTGCACGTCCACGTTGGCTAACTGTGCTCTTTACCTCTTCGCACCAAAGCAGCAGTAGGATATTGAGAGTACGAAAATTATCGTACAAATACCCACCATTCAAACATCTTTTGGTATATCAACATTATCTCCGTCAACGATTTTGTCATCTCACTGTTGTACCCTTCTCTCAGGATCAAAAGGGTGCCCCACTGACCCATTACGAGTGTAGATCCAGACAGATGCTCGGAAGATACTCGGAGTAAAATAAATCGTATAATATTCTACGGCCGGGTCGCTCGGTCACTTTAAGGTATTTATAGACGTCAGTACCTACGTGCATTTAAAGGAGACGTCAGGTGTGTAAGGACATTTAGAAGTGCTTGCTTTCTACCTATCACTTTTAATAACATGGCCAGAAAATAGTAAATGTACTTATTTAATGTGTTTAGGGATCTCATTTAGGTATTAAGAGAGAGGCGGGCCTTCACGCGGAAGTAAACTTTTATACACTAATACGTACATTCGTTTATTTTGTACACAATAAAACGTAAAATTGTCTTAAAAAAAATATACGGTTATTTCGTCGAATTTGATGTTAGCAGCCCAGTTGTCTTTGGTTAAACCTTCTCTCTTCCAGCAGATGGCGCGGAATTTTTGACCATGATTTTTCAACCATAATTTTTATTGGTCGATTTTCCTTATATTTCTCACCGTTTAAACTTCCACAAATATTTCAAGATCAAAAGTAGCCAAATCGTTCCATCCGTTCACGCATGATGTGATGACCAATGAAATAAATAAATAAATATATACCTATGTATATGAAATTATTTGGTCTGTCAATATAATACAATACGAATGTTAGTCGCAGTCCTCGCGAGTAGCACCGCGTCTTGGAACAATCCGAAAAGGACGGAGTTTAGTAACTGAATTCATCTAGATTCATATTGGAGAGATTAATACAGAGATTTAGCACTAACAGATAATTCTCTGCCTAGCCCGTAAAGGACCTAGCGTGAAGATGAAATCATAATAATAATGAATGTACATAATCCTTTAGTTGATCATCACTAAACAATGATTTTACTGTTAACTAATACCAACTGTACTAAATGGTGCTGTCCTTGATGCTGAATGAATGCCGTCCTTACGTCTTATTAGAAGTCTGTTGCAGATTTCCATGTTTGGCAACTGCCATAAGAATGCTACCGAGATGTCTCTTCACTTATACACATGAAAACAATCACTACAAAAACCAAAGCAAAAGCAGAACAAGAAAACTTTCTTCACATCAATATGGCTGTAAATAATTTCGCATAATATCTTCGTTCCACTGAACAAGTTTTACCGCATCGACACTCTTCGTATTCGCAAATAAAAATAAAAACAGAACTTTACTTGTACATTATAATGTACGTTTGCATACATGAAAAAACGGCATCGATAATACAAGTGATTATATGGAAAGAAAAATCGCATACGCCACAAGTTGATTTCACTCACCTTTGTCGACATGTATCGTTGACGATTAAACTCGCACCCGCCAGCACTGACCGCCGCGTGCGCGTCGCTAGCGCGCTGCCGTCCGACTGCATCTGATCATTACGATCTCTACCATATTTTCTACGCACGCGGTCAATCTCCATCCAGACTGATTTTCACATACGCCAAGTGTCCATAGTAGGTACAATGTACGAAGACAGTGATGAATGTCTAAGAAGCGCATCAAGTTGATAAGCAAGCATAGTGAAATTTGGCATCGGGTGCTCACTGCCTATCCCGCACGAGATCTGGCATGATAATATAATAATATGAACAGGGACCATATGATAACACGTGTTTAGATTACATTTGTTAAAAAATTTTGCTTGTATGCTATTTTTGCATACATATTGACAAATGCTCATGCTCGTATCCATTAATACCTATATTGGGTAAATTTTTCGTAGGATGGGCAAAACCTAATGACGCGGTCTCCACTCCAGATCACGTAGTCTCTACGTGGACCAGTAGTGGACCTGGACAGGACTGGATGGTAATGTTTTAATCTAATAATGTCAAGGTTTTTGCTATCCATTTTGCTATCAGTCTCATAGGACGCCTTAAATTAAGTTACCTACTTTTAAGAGAGTGTCACTAGTTACACTTTCGGCAGAACATAGTTCACTTTCTCGAAGGTTGACGAGGTCCACGAGCACTACCGCGTCGGTGAGCGACTTTAGTCACGACGGACACATTTTTCTTATCAGACCTTCTGATCAATAAGTTTACATCAATTCCAATCATTTGGCGTTGTGCAGTAACATTGAATACCAGACACTTGTATGACCTTTAATAGCTGATACATCTTGTGCAAGCGTTCCTACACAAGTAGATTTTAATGTATTCCGTTTTACAGCGTGCTTAATAGCGTATAGCGTGCTCACGCGGCCCCTAACTCTATCATTAATCACTGATGGTTCCGTGTAAGCAGTTTTAATTATACCTTATTTGCGATTAGCGAATATTCACATGACTTGTGTATGCAATATTAATCAGCGTGTGATTCACATAAACGATAATCAATAGAAACTTTATTAGAAGGTGCCGTGACGTCGACAAAATTTAAAAATTAACGCAAATTTGAATTTTTATAATTAACGCTTTATTAACATATCTGCTAGAGGAAAGACCTGTTTCGCTTTTTGATTATAGGTCGTTCACTCTGTACCAGTCCGGCGGATTTTTCCAACTTCATTATGCAAAATGTTGACGTAAATACTGAGCACCACATGATCTACGTACGTTTTATTGAACTAGGCGAGCAATCATTCAATACCTCACATAACGGCAAACTTACGTAGGTACCGGCCACAGCTACTGGCGGTGCGACACGCGGTGAGGCAGGAGGTGCGGCGTGCGGCGTGATTTGCGATGATATGCCACAGCTCGACGGGTTGCGACCGCGACGGCGACGGCGGTGGACGTATTTAGCGAATTATTTAAATGGAAAAATTAAGTATTGATGCAAAAATAGGGGCGCACTAACTTAACCAAAAAAGAAGAGAATTTGGCGAATTTCCCACTCTTTCCTGTATTCATAATAAAGACTAAGTTTTTATTATGAATACAGGAACTATCCATAATGTTCCGTATCTAAACTTTATAATCTCAACGCGCGATTAAAACAAAATTATTTGTTTCGGTCGCGCGAAGCCAAATACCTCCACCGATGCCGCCGCGCGCGCCGCTCTGAACTGTG
>DWTO01005061.1:0-11015 GCA_018244755.1 Jemadia pseudognetus
CGTAACCGGTGACACGTGGGAGTGTTTTGCATTCCTCTGCCTACCTCTTCGGGGATTACAGGCGTGAAGTTACGTTTGTTTTTATAGAAATCGACAAAGCCACTTTGTGTTTTAGCAAAAGTGACGAACAGTTGTTTTTTATACATTTAGTTTTAATTGATTTTCTTACTCTACGTTATATTTGTTTATTTGCAACAGACGAAAAGATTAGTTTTGTGATATAAATTCTACGTATATTGCACATTATTTTATAATAGTTATAAGGATCATTGTATAATAATAATATAGCACAATATTCATTCCAAAATAATTGTTGCCATTATTACAATTTACTCTAAGTGGACTACACTAGTTCGATTCTTTATAGCAACACTAATGGATCGATGGCAAAATGGCTACTACCAATGATTCGAAGGCGCCGTTGCGCCAAGTAAAAAGAGTACAGTTTGGTATACTATCACCAGATGAAATCGTAAGTACTGTTTAATTTATCCTTGTGTCATATTTCGTAGAATGAAATAAAAATATTTAATGTCGGATGGGCTTGTGTAGCTACAACTCATTACCATGTTTTTATCCCTTATCTCTTGATAGATACTGTGTTCTTTATCCTTATAATAACTTATTCGTAGATAATTTATTAACTCAATTCTTGTTTTATGAGTTACATACAATTTGTTTATTGATTAATTTTGTCATTTTGTTGTGTTGCAATAGTTTGGGTCATACAGGAAAAAGTATAGGAATATTATTCATTCGGAATACCTAATGTTTGTTGCAGCGTCGAATGTCAGTCACAGAAGGGGGCATCCGCTTCCCCGAAACTATGGAAGGCGGGAGACCCAAACTGGGCGGTCTCATGGACCCACGACAAGGGGTGATCGATAGAACATCTCGGTGTCAAACCTGCGCTGGAAATATGACCGAATGCCCGGGACACTTCGGTCACATAGATTTGGCCAAACCAGTTTTTCATATTGGATTCATAACAAAAACAATTAAAATCCTAAGATGTGTTTGCTTCTACTGTTCAAAACTACTTGTCAGCCCGGTAACATTACTGATTATTTATATACACATCTTTGTATGTTTTTATTCAGAATATAACTGATATTATAATATTGATGTTTCTAGACAAATCCAAAAATAAAAGAAGTTGTAATGAAATCAAAAGGACAGCCTCGTAAGAGGTTAACATATGTTTATGATCTGTGCAAAGGGAAAAATATTTGTGAGGGTGGTGAGGATATGGATATTGGTAAAGAAGGGGAAGAAGGGAAAAGAGGTTCAGGCCACGGTGGTTGTGGTCACTACCAGCCCTCTATCAGAAGACAAGGTCTTGACCTTACAGCAGAATGGAAACATGCAAATGAGGACACACAAGAGAAGAAGATTATAATCACAGCTGAAAGAGTTTGGGAGATTCTTAAGCATATTACTGGTAAAAATTATTTATGGTAATCAATTGTTTGATCTAGCTATTATCAAAAACCTGATTGAATTTGATATTCTTCTTTGAATTGATGATTGATTGGATTGGATTTATTTAATAATCACTTTTGGTTTTGATATGTCAACCTTTTAAAATGGTAAATATTGTGGAAGTCACAAGTCATCTGCTATGAAAATGTAGCGCTTAGACTTGGCATTCAAGATGTTATGTTATAGACTTCTATTATTCAATGGGATTTTAACTGTGTCACTTGATTTTCATGTTCATTTGACTTATAAGGTTTCCTAAAGCTTCTGTAACAAATGTAGCATCACACCTGTTATCCCCGAAGAGTTAGGCAGAGGAGTGACCAGCGCACTGCCACTTATGCATGTATATAAAAATATGATACCTATTTCAGGTATAGTTACAAATGTGAAAATTATGATAGTTTCAGCTATGGATGTTAGTTGTTAAAAAAGTTATAAATGCAAACAAAGTACAAATTTATTTAATTTCTAAACAATGCAAACAATGCATGCAGTTACAATGTCACCTCAACCAGGCAAAAACCTGTTATATCTTGTATCATGACTCAAACCAAAATTATCCAAAACTGTTACATTACATACATTTGTAGATTTGGAGAAATTTTTATTTTCCATATCTTACAATTTTTATTATAGTAGAGGATCCCTCTTTACAACGACCTTCATCGAGACGCTTATTTAATGAAACGTATTTTATATTTAGTTTAATATCTCAATAAATATATTGCAAATGGGTTGCCTAACAAATTTGAGTCCAGAATAAGATTAATTGATTATTGAAAAAATAAATATTTTTAAAAATTTCACCGGTTTGATTATTAAACAAATTCTATACCAATCGAAAGTATGAAGCCCATAGAATATGCAAACGTTAGGTTGCCTATTCTTTTCCGGTCACAACTATCGGGTTGCCAGGTATAAACAGGTAAGTCGATACTAGTACTTTGCACCGGTCTGTTTATTAAATAAAATTTATACGAAAATAAAGATTATTTCATTACGAACACGGTGGTATACGGTTGCTTGCGAAAAATCAGTCCCGAATTCCGGTTGTCGAATTTTGAAAAATAAAATATTGCTGCCAGTGAATGTGTGCGACTGAGAGGTCCTGTCCAACTATCCCATGCGATAGAAGAGGACACAGCATAGCAGCTGTTTGAAGTCCGCCCATTTAAAAAAGAGAGTGCACATGCTATTTTTTCTAGAAAGTCACAAGGACAGCCATAGACTCGTACAATCGTACATGCTGTGCATCATTTTGGAGTAGATTGTCGCTATAGTTACCATTGACAAAATAATAGTAATACGATCACCAAATTTCTTTATTAATTTTTTTTGCAAGGTTTGATCGCTAATCTTGTATGTCATCGAAATCAATTGTATATGTACCGAAACTATAAAATATCTATAGAGTTGTGCAAAGTAGACATATAAGGTACAAGGAGATCAGGATTTTTGAGGAGGTTGATAAATCAGTGCCAGCAATAGGGGAGATCAGAGAGAGAACAGCATCTGTTGTTGTCTCGCGTCTACAACGGTAGAACAGCCTAATACATTTATGTAGAGTGTGACAGTGTAGGTTGATCCCTGGCATGATAACACAAATATAAATTACATATACACAAAATATCTCACACAAATGTACGCGACCCGAGTTTGGGAACATAGTCGCTTTGACTTAGCGTTCAATTTACAATATGATGCATGGGCTCTTAAGCTGTTTTGGTGTTAGGGATAGTACGAACATTGTTATTGAGCAGATCAATAGATTCTGCTTCAGCGGGAGTCGACTAGGAGTTCAGTAGCTCAGCAGTGGTCGCCGCTAGAGAATTTGACTTAGAGTTTTGGATAGTTGTAGTTCTGTTCAATCTAAGTCTAAATCAGCAGTCGCCTTTCAACCGCTCGACCAATGAAGCAGTCGTTATTTAGTACACCGTAAATGAACATTATTTAATTAATATGTAATTTATCTTGTTACCCTTTGAACACTATCTATACCTACATACTTTATTGGAGAGAAAATGTATTTGGCAATAGGATAAAACCAAAGAAAGATGTTTATGTTTTTTAGCAATAAAATTAAAGATGGCAATGATTTAATCTGGAATATAGAATAAACAAATTGAATGCATTATCCATCTAAAGCACTGGCAGAGTACAGTGTTATGGGTGTCTAGGATCTCATTAATAGATGTCATGGCGGCGTTCGCGTCAGTTTTGGCGCCAATTTTTGAATCTCCATAATACCACGACCTATTCTCGCTCTACTGTTATCGGTAAAAGTTATTTGAACATACAATCACTATCAAAATATGTAGGATATAGTAATCATCAACATATGATTATCAAAAGCAGTCAATTACTAAAAAAAATTGTTTAATAGAACTGATATTGATAGACTAAACTGTAAAATGTGAAAGTGATGACTTCTTTTCCATTATTTTATGTCTACGATTGCAATAATTTCATATATATTGATAGCATTATTCTTAGAAAATGTAAGATGTTTTATGTATAATTTCTTTTATATACGCGTAAATACTAGTTACAGAGGCATCTACAAATTGTCTAATAAGTCTCCATGCATTAATCATATTAATAACAGGTGGTATGCTGTACTGTCGATAATTGTCCACAACTTTTAATGTGAATACATACATACATACATATCTTCACGCCAGGTCCCTTACGGGGTAGGCAGAGAGCACCGAGTGCCAAATAGCTCTATCCTTACACACTTGCCGCGCCTCCTCCACATTCATCATTCTCTACATACATGCGCGCCAGTTTTGTAGGTTTTAATGTGAATGTTTATAGATTATGCTTTGCTGGTGGCGTGGTTGCGACTGTGGCTGCCGATCGAGGTACCGGGTTCAAATCGCCGGCCGGGTATTCTTGGATTTTTATAAGTAGAATTTCTAGTAGCGGCTCGGAGTTTAGATATGGGTCAAGTGCATGGCAATAGATTCCTACCTCTTTCATGATAGAACGTAAAATTAGCTGGTGATAAGTGGCAGTGCGCTACACTCTCCTGCCTGACTCTTCGCGTATTACAGGCGTTTACAGGCCTATTACAGGCGTTTGATGTGCGACCCAAATTGAATACAATAAAAATTTGGATTAAAAAAAAATCGTGCGTATTTACCTTGATGTTCATTTTCCAGCTATTCCTTTATACAACCTGCAAACATATATGAACAGCGCAGAGCGTTTCTTAATAACAGTCAGTTTTGCATGCTCAGCGTAAGAAAGATTCAAAGAATTACCAGAGGCTACAGAGAAACGTTCTGTCAAGACCAAGTCTGAACTTTTCAATGTACCAAAAAGAGCTTCTTTACGTGCTGCCAAGAAAATAGTCAACCATTTTACTAAGGACTGTATAAAGAATAACACATTATCATTATTGTATGAGATATATTCTTTATTACTGTAAATTCATAGCACAAAATTTAATAGGTACAATTCAATATTTTACATTACATATTTTTCTTGTAACGATATTTATTACACAAGACAAACACATATATTTTTAACTACCGCTACATTATAGTTTTATAGTAATATTAATAAATATTGTTACAATTGGCACTTGCGACTCCCATCAAATTCAAAAGTGGAGCTCCTCGAAACACACCGCATAAATGAACAGCCAAGTGCCAATGAGAATCATAAAAGTACACCGACGGATTACCTCCACCACAATATATTGGAGGATCAAGTTAAAAAAAATAATGATAAATATTCAATTATTCTATTCAATTATTGTAACCTTCAAACACTGAGGCGGTAGACTCTCGGTCGCCTCCAACCAACGGGGTGACATTCAGATCAGTCTAGTGATGTGAACCTGCCTACAAGATTATTTTACTATTGTAGAGATTGAAACAGAAAATACAGCAAACCTATTGAGTAACGAGCAGATAGAACAATGGCTTGTATCATTGGAAAATTGAGCTAAATACTAAAGAAATCTAGGAAAATAGCAGATGAAAAACATTTAGTGGGCGCAATGAACTCTGATCATGTGTAGATGCTAGATTCTAACTGGATCTAGGGCCTAGAGCAGAACTGACTACCTTCGTTTATTGAAAATAAAGCTTAATGTCCGTTTTGTTAACAATACTGTGCCAGTAAAAATGTATCGCCCACAATAGAACCCGGAACGCACTTTCGTAGATCATCGTATTGCAGACATATGCGACTCTTTAGTTTTTATATTTTGATCACTTTGCATTGATTACATTTGTGAGTAGCGCGCTAACCATAACACAGGATTCTTGTCCCCAGGAGAGGGAACGAGACCACAGGTAACAGATAGTATCAAATGCGATAAAACAAATGCCTCACACGATTAAGAAATATGAACATAATCAATTAATCAACTATGCGTTATTGCGTGATTTATTTCGATTTTATTTCGTTGTTTTAAAACATTTACCTAAAAACGTAATAACGATAAAATACGAATATTTTTCATGCGAAGAAGAAAACTGGAAAGTTGTATAAAAGAGCAAACTTATTGCAAAATAAACTTAAGTAAATGAAGTCGAAATAAATATTTATTCCAGTAGAAATAGTCTAAAAATAATTATACTTTACTTACAAAGAGTTAGTAGAAAGAGTAGAGTAGAATTTTGAACTAAATTTTATTACTACAATTAAATTTAATGTGCAAACGAAAATAGTTTTGACGTAAAAAAGTGACGTGTGAGAGACTACACCTCAATGTACGAAATGTGGAATATAGAATGGGATTATTAGGGATTGCAATCCCGCAAAACGGGATCCCGCTGCACTTATTAGTCCGCTGGATCTCGCATCTTCAAAACGCGGTTCCGCGGATCCCGCATTTTGAAAATAGGCGCTAAAACTTTTCTGTAGTTGCAAGCTGAAGTTTGAAGTTGAAGCTGCAATACGCTAAGTGTTAAATAAAATAATAGAAAGAGTCATTATAGATCAAATTAATGATGATCATAATGCAAGATATGTTTGATACAAATTGATGTTTAAAGAAAACCTATAGTTTCAAATCAATTTTAAACATAAATTAAAAATACGGGATCCGGCGCCTTTGATCGATTCTGCGGGATTTAATTAGTTGCGGGATTGCATCCGTAGAAGTCACCTCAGTCTTAGAAGGTTAATAAATATTTAAAATATTTCCCATATACAGGTAGATAATAATATAACCATACACACATACTAACTATGTATCTGATGCATGCGTATCATATAAAAATATGTAATTTTCTAATAAAATCTGTGTTAAAAACCTTATTATATTAAGGTTTGAACGGTAATTTAGGTAATTTTGAACGTGAAGCAGATTGACATTTAATTCCTACAAACTAACGGTGTTTCTTACCGCTGTGCATATTCATATAATAATAATACATTAAACATGTATATTTTCTGGTTACACAGTGCCATAAAATACTAGGGCATTAATCTAACCCATGTACTTATATCGCACACTATGTTTTTAATTTAATATGTAGTTAAAGATAATAAAAAATAAATTAGCATTTCAAAACGCAAGCGTAATTTAGCACATTGCCTTGCACATTAGCTTAGTAAAACTTGAGCTTAAAAATTAACACTAAACTGAGCATTACAATTTTAATACCTTAAGAAATAATTCTAGAATTTCGCAAGTCGCCGACATTTGGTCTTAAAATATAACAAACACAAGTATGGTAGCATTGTCTACATTATGTTCGTAAGGTACTTTCAAAATTGCATTGATTTCCTTTATCAATTATAATGAAATTTCTCTCCCAAAATTACTCTAATTATATATAGTACTTTACTACAACAAACATTCCATTAATTAGGTTTTTTAAATATATTCCTTGACAAACCCTACCATGTTACGTGTAAAGTATTACAGTAATAAGATACAGGGTAGGTAAAAATGTATGCCCAATATCAAGAGCAACCATATTTAAAAAGTTAATGATAAATTATGAACATTACAATGAATGTATGTTTCATTAAAACTATAGATCATAGTAACGTGATTATAATTGTTTAAAATCTCCTACAACTATATTTTGAGTTTATAATTTATATGACATAGACACACAGCTGAGCAAAAAAAAAATTATTTTAATTTGCTTTGCACAGCACAAGCGAAGTTAAAATTCGTAGAAGAGTTCTTAGTAATTGCAAATTACTCGTCGGGCATATTGGCGTCCGCGTGGACGACTGGATCTCTCTCTGGGTCACTTGGCACTTGATTCTTGCGGCACCACGGGCACTTGGGCAACACTCCATTGTACTGGCACATACCCAAGATGAGAATAGAAAAGCCGATGAGGTGAGGCCAGTGAAACGCCTGCCACCTCAAGCCCAGTGACACCATCCATACCACAAATGTTCTGGAATTGCATAACAATTTAATTAGACCTTAATAAATGGACTCAAATTGACTGCCTCAAGTCATGTTGGTTGCAAGGCGCGACTGCCGATCAGGAGGTCCTGGGCTCAAATCCTGTGTCAGGCACAATTGCATTTTTCTAATTTAGATTTTCTAGTAGTTGCTTGAAGTTTGGAAATATTCCCGATGTATAGCAAAACCTCTTCGGGGATTACATGTGTGATGTTATGTTTAAGAACAGACCAGGATTTCATAATAAGCCATGTTGCCATCCCACTTGTGCTCCTCGAAGAGGTAGAGTCTTTATTTAGTAGTACTATTTAGTAGAATCTTTATCATGCTGTCTTGCAGATGAATTTATATGGGTTTTCAATCCCGCCCGCAAACATAACTTGATGGCGAATTTAAATATCTTCCCTGGGCTTTCATGCAATGCTTCATGTTTCAATCAAATAAGTTCAAACGGGGATATAACAGTGAAATATTGTTTATATATTACCTTATGGAGTCTAAGACCATTCTAGTTGTGGCAGACATCTCCTTCGTGACGCTGATGCCGGCGAAGTTGAAGAAGGCGATCGATATAATCATGCTTAGTATCGCGATGAGCAGGACTGAACTGTTTCCTGAAAATATAACACAAGTTAAATTAGACTAAGGAAATTTTGCATTTGGTTTATATTTGTACCTGGTCGTGGGATTTCAAAGAGTCTAGCTGTTAAGCAGTATAGTACGACAATCACTTGAAATGATCATAAAAAATACTTTCTAATTAGTCAGCAAAAACTATTCACATAACAATTTAGTTTTGGTTTATAAAAAAAGGATTTAATTTGGTAATTATTAATTATATCAATTTGTAAGTATCGTCTGTATGTAATATTGGATTTTTTTAATTTAAATTTTCTAGTAGTGCCTCAGTTTCTGGATTTGTGACTGGTGTATAGCCATAGGGTTATCATCTATATAACTGGTAAAAGGTATTAGTATAATACACTCCTCAGCCTACCTTTTCATGGTCTGAGATAATGCTATGTATAATATTAGACATAGGTTGTGTATAATCCTCCTCTATCTATGATATATCTAGAAATCTATGATAAACTATATCTATCATAATAAGGAGAAATCAATATTATTTATTCTGGGTGTTTATTATGACTTATAATATTACCAATCTGAATGAATCCATCGATAACATCCTCGATAGTGCCTCTAGGGTTGTGTCCGAAGTGTGGAGGTGCTGGGATCCAATAAAATATGAACAGGAGAAATGAAAGCACTGAAAAACCGAAAACACCTTCCCAGCCAACAGCTTGTAAAGATGGAATTCCTAATCCTGCAAACAAATTATTGGTTATAAAAAATATATGCACATAACCTGTTACAATTATAATCATGGTAATCCAATTTTCGTGAACAGGAGTTATCCACAAACAATATTTAGTAAAATCACAAATTTGAGCCAAAAATGTTATTAATACATTAAGGCATTTATTGTATCTTGTTTGTATGTTTAATGCATGTATGTAGACAACTCGAAATATCGTAAACACAAACTCATATACTAGTGTAGGGCCTGTTACTGATCAAACAAAATAAAGTCTTGGGCCTACTGCCCACAGCAATCTGATCCTAAACTAAGCAGCAGTGCTACACTGCTCAGACCAGTCCATAATAATCGTCATTACATTTATTAACTAACACTTTACTATAATTGTTCACTAACCACTTCATCAACAGGCCAATACATGTAAATAATTGTATGAGGTCTCATTGCTTATGGAACAACAGTGCTTAAGTCAAAAATTGGTGGATTTTACTTTTGAATGACATTGGATAAAAATAAGACTTGAAAAAGGTAAAAAACACAAATATTAATAATCAACAGTGCTTATCACCTACAAACAATTCATCTTTTATAAAAACTAGCTAATAAAATCATAATTAATTAAAGCAATTTTTTCAATCCCCTGTAGTCAGTCAAAATGACTTGAGAAGTCTTGTTTGACAAGCAATGCTTATGAATTATACATATCAACTTTACATAATTCTTTTACGATTATCTTGAATACATTTATTGGACAATGTTTTACTAATTATTAAATACTAATTAAGGGTGTTTCAGAGCAGTGTTGCCTGCATATATGTATATTTGTAAATACATATTTATATCAATGTCATATCAATGTCACACAACTGTCCTGTGTGGGAACCAAATCTGCAACGCCCAACTCACTGGTCAAAGCCACTAACTACTAGAACAGCAGATGAGTCTGCCTGGTTAATATGCCATATGTATGTCATATGTAACAAACATTTCTACAAAGTACAATTTAATGTAAACATACCAGCGACATATTTCTCTTCATATACCATTTGACACGCGGTAATGACTTGTGCCAGGATGATGAGCATGTCCCCTGTGATCAGACTGTTTTTCCCCTTTGACTCCTCGGGTGTTGGATACCAAGAGTCCGTGACGCCCACTATCAGCAGACCCAAGATAATGTATACTGTAAAAATTATAGAAACATTTTTTATTTAGATATGGATAATGATAAATAATTATTATTATACGATCACGCCAGCTGGGTGATGGGTGGGTGTATGGGTAAGCAAAAAGCAATAATTGACAAATATCTTATAATTTCTCCTATATGCTTAATTTGTAAATGCATACCTCATGAACCAGTAGTAATTTACTACTTTGTTCTATTTATAAAGGATTTTCAAGCGATTAGTTAGAAAATCAAAGTATTGTTAAAACATTATTGCTGTCATAATAAGTAGGTATGAGTATATTGATTGCAGGTATGTGTAAACTTTAGCAAAAAGAATTCAAATGAGCGGGCATCACAGTTGTCTAAGGCCTGTGATTCAAAGGGGCCGTAAATTGGGCTGAAGCGAAAACGAAATTTGCATTTGATCGAACTTATTAGAATCTATACAAATAATTTTGTCTGATTCTATCAAATAGGTTTAGCAATAAATCCCCAACAATATTTATATTAAAAAGACATGAAAATGTGCTCGGTTGTTTATTATCAATTTGTCACCCACAGCAATATCGCACTTCGCTCAGTGAATCATCGAAAGAGTATCGTATTTGCATGCTCTGGATTTTTGTGAACACATTTCGACGCCAATATCA
>DWTO01005062.1:0-11015 GCA_018244755.1 Jemadia pseudognetus
TTAAGTATATAATTATATGTATATATGTAGTTTATCAGCCGTCTGGTTACCATACCACAAGCTCTCTTGATGCTTATTTTGGGATCAGATGGCCGTGTGTGGAGATGTCCCAAGATATTATTATTATTATTATTATACGACGCCAAATGTATTAAAATGTCAAATAAAGGTCAGTAGCTTTATAATTAATGGAAGAATTAATTATTTGTAGAATATTAGTTCTTGATAACGAATTGACATAATAAAAAAAACCATATCAAAATAATAATATTAAGAGCGCATAATGTACCGTTATGAAATTCTTTCAATGTACGAACATTATGGTGTGTACAAAATTAATGTTGCAGCTTATTTCGATGCGGTGGATGGCGAGCAATGTTTAAAAGCACCGTTTCTATGGCATCGTTAGTATTCTTTTCAAACTTGTGATGTCAGTTTTTAGGCTGATATAAATTTATTCTTTGCCCTGCGCTAAAAGGACCCACTTTCACAATACATAAGATACGCTCGGATGTGGGTCAGCGAGCGTGTCCTTTGTCAGAACTAGACGGGGTTAAGTCGGATAAGTAAACTCATTATGTACCTTTCATTTATCTTATTAACAAGATATTATGTATTTCTAAATCAAGTCAATATAAGTTTCACCGTTAAAAGAGCTTTTAGGGCCTTTATCTATTTCTCCGCATTTGCTTATTTGTTTATCATTTTATTTCTTTGGTTTCTAAAATTCTAGACAAATTGGCAAAAATGTTTTACCATATTTCAGTCAATAGTATTTCATATTACTCATTGTTTTCTTATTTCTTTTGCCTTTTAATTTTATCCCCTTAATCTATTTTAAAAACAGCAATTTTGAGTAAACACTTTACGATTAAAATCGTCTAAAATAAGGGTGGCTATTATAAACTGAGTCAGTCCACTTTACAGGGCTTTCAAATTCCGTTGTCAAGGAGTTGCCGTTATTTACAACACTCAATCCAAACATCTTACCTACCTCGCTAAAAGTACTACCAGCTGTCTACACGTGATGCACATGATAAAAAATATTCCGACGGAGCAAAAATTTCAGTTTACAATTACAGTGTAGTTTCAGAACCCACTACCCTCAGCGGTGTCGACGCGTGCTTGCGCACGGGGTGAAAGGCTTGCGGTTGACAAAGGAATTCGTTGGAGGGTTTTCAACGCTAGTGCTGACTAAATGTCTGCGCTATAGTGGGGATCGCTTGGAAGTACCATTGGTTGAGGTGGTTTGAAAATGTTGTTTTTTTTTCATGTTCTCCATTGTTTTTACCGACAAATACGATCTTCTGAAATAATTACTATGTTCAGAGAGTGAGGCTTGCAGTAGAAGCTTGTCGGTCTTCAGGACAATATCTGTCAAATGGTGCTGTCTGCTCTATCTCGTAAAAAATCTGTCGTGACGATATAATGACGATAATAATAAATAATGTTAAAAACTCAATTTCTATGTTTGAATATTAAATAACACTTGGTTTTCAGTTTTCTAGTGCTACTTGATTCCTATATTCACATACGACCTTGGCCCTTGACAGGTCCGATTCAGTCGCATCCGGAATATTTATTATCTTTTTCTCTGCATTAGAATCTGACCATTTCATATTATTTCTGCTTTCTTATTTTTATCGATTCAATTAATCCCGTTCAAATCGTTTTCATAATAAGTATTGCAAAAGACAACCGTACATACTCTGTTCGATTTATAGAAGACATCATGACTCTGAGAAACGATAGGAATTTTGCGCTAGTGCATGGCAAATAAAGCATTGTTATTCTAAATGTGTCAAGCGTAACTTGCTCGGGGGCGTACAGGAATGCGCATTAAGATAGAGTTATGTACGCGACTTGTTCTGAGCACAATATCGTACCTAAATATGTACATGTTGAGAATTATTGATAATGTTTTCGATAGATTTATAAAATACAACATCCCCGAAGGGGCAAGCATAGCATAGTAGAACCTCCCACTGTTAAGGTACAATTTTGTTAAAATAACCCATTCGTGCCAATTACATTTTAGAAATGCTAAATTTAGAGTTTTAGGTTAGAGCCTTAACGCTCCTTGTAATTGAGAAGAAACTAATGTTCAAGAATAGATTGATGGCTTTTAAAAATCAAATTTTTATGTTTTACATTTCGTATTTTACTTTACATCAAAACTATGAATGTTTGCTTTGAATACAAATTATAGTCGTCAGACGCTCGAGTTATTGTTTTTGTACCTAAACATTCAGCCGTCACTAAAGACACTCATGGAATACTTAGTGATCAAGTGTATTTAACCTCATATTATGTGCCGAGAGTTAGATAAGTGAGATGAGCGGAGATCATATTGTATTGATAACATTGGGCATGGAAATATATATACAAATGAAACTTTTTTAAATATTTTGTGTAAAGTTTAAAAATCTTTTTACTGTAAGTTCATCCTTGTACAATAATTCGGCAACATCCTGTCAAAGGCGATATCGCTTTCATCTAGTCGATAGTGTTTCCAATTAAGCAGCAGTGCTGCCACCTGTTCAGTAATATCGATACCTAAAGGATGTTAGAGTGATAATGCTAGCTCTATATAAAAAGCATCACTTGTTGTGGTGTTTATTAAAGTATACATTGTTGTATAGTTAATAAATATATAAGCATAAGATTACCTTACACATTGAATGTGTTTAAAAAACCTGTCGAAAAACTAGCAACTTTACACCATGTATTTACTGGCTTGATTTGATGGTGTACCCTTTAATTATGTACCTACCTAACACGATTATAAAACGCAACGGTACATGAAATATACCGAGAGCGAGCACACCGATCAGACGGACATGCGAGACCACGCCGTCCGAATGAGGGACGGTTACATCGGTGTGAACGATTACGGGTCGCATTAGCTTTTTTGTATCATCACGAAACAACTTGGTGGTAAGTGTTCGCTGTAACGGACGATGAGCGAGCGCGCACGCGGTCACCGACGCGGCCCTAAACAATTATTAGAACAACAGTTATTAAATACTTGTATATTATACATGTTGCATGATACCCTTAATTGTATTTGTATTGTTATATTTCGTAACGAATAATTGTTTAGTCGACAACGCCGATCCCACTCGCATCTGCCGGAACTTAAGTTTTTGATTTTCACTCATTTATAAACGACGACTTATCTATTTATTGGTCATCTTTAGTAAATATGCTTTAGCTTTTCTTCTTAATTACTGACGATGGACAATTAATGGAACAAAATACTGTCTTTGTGTTGCTCGAACACGTAGTACACGTGTTGGATATTTCATTCAATTATGTAGCCATTTTCAAGTTGTCTAATGTGCTGCCTGTTAACTTCGGTGATCCATTATCTTGGATCGGTACAACGCACTGAACGACGTGGGACGTAAATAGTCGAGTAAAACACATGTACGTCGCACTCATTTATCTGACTACATTTAGATGTTCGCGTTCTAACTGACGTTAGCGGTGTCCATTTCTATACATCGGTCTGTTTGTTTACCGAATATTTAAGACAAAGATTAGTATTCCAAGTGATTGAAGAGTGAAGTAAACAGGCGGGCAGTCATTGTGTCGCCGTAGACGAATTCGTCTTGGAGTTCATCATCAACATCTGTTTACGATTATCTTTTCTATGTTTATTATTGTAAACTTATACTTTTATTCATCCAAAATTAAAATGTTATATTATTTTTTCGGTCTGAACTTATTACGTTTGACTTATGAAAGTCATACGTCTGACATAGCTGACACCTTACACCTGGCACCAAAGTACATCATAAACTTGTAATTTGGTTTTTTTTTTGTGATTAAAAATGTTCTAATTATTTTATACACTAACTAATCGCTTGAGTTTTCTAAGAGAATTTATAATTTCGTAACGTTATTATTCTTGTTTAAATTCTTTTCTATTGCTTACAGTGGATTATGGCAAATTTAAATAAAATTGTATTTGATAAAACCATCAAAACGATCAACTTCGTAGATCGGGAACACGTAACTTTATGACTTAGGTCTCGCATGTAAATCATTACTGCATACATAGTAACACATACATGCATTTCTAAGCAGATGTTGGTAGGTACCTACTAGTGTTGTGCTCGGATCTGAAAGGTACAATATTTAGACAGACTCGAGGGTTACTATCCTAATTCCCTGAGGGAGTAATGTACTAGCTTATATGACGTACTTATCATCGTCGTCGACGTACGTCATCGTTTATCCGAGATCAAGTTAACGGGTCTATAAGCTGTAATTATCTTATACAATTACGTCAGAAGACCTCCGTAGCACCCGTTTGACACTTCCACAACAATGAAACGTTATCAAACTCTCAACGCTAATATTGGTTGCACTAATATCACTTCTCTGTATAGTTAATGACGTCATCCATTCATCAACCATCAATAAGCGATAATAAATGTATCGAGTACATTCATAATATTTCCCGGTACGAAGTTATTGCAGTACCGACGACAACGACTGCGACTACGATTTTTAACTGAGCCATACTAAAAATTACTCTGTTGCTTTAATGTTTTTTTAAATATGATTTGTTATGAAAAACGTTTTTAATTGGAGACATCAATGTAATGAACGATGACATGTGCTAAAACGTCATGATTTGTATTGATTTATTGACAATATTTTTGAAGTCCAACTGACACTAATCAGGTTTGTTTACAATAATTCCGTCAGACGTCAAACGTATTCATGACATTTCTACTTATTTCAATGGAGGTGAAAACATTAACATTGTCTATTTTTTCAAACTTTCAGCGTAACCGTTTAAATCGCTATTTACAAAAATATCCCAATATTTATAAATATTATATTGCAATTGTCGTTTTGCAAAGATTACGGTGCCGAAAAATCAGCGAGTGTTGCAGTCGTGTCGTTAGTTGTAAACAATACGATTATGTTCACGTCGAGTACAAGAAGTGCCCTCGCTATGATAACGTCTATTTCATCCGACAATTATCATGTGCGTATAGCACTTTCGGAACGAATTCGTATCGCTTTTGTTCGACTTTCTTATGTTTTCATTTCGCATCTGGTTTTAATGGTTTTGCATTGTGTTTTGTTTTTAGACTGTTACATGGCTGTTGTAAGAACCACTAACGTCTCCGCTGTGGTCGCTATTGTTGTATTACATTTTAAAACAGCACGTTATATTTAAAGCGTTCGCGTCCGGTTACATAATCTGTAGTGTTTGTTGATATCATTAGTTTAACGTTTTCCTTTATATAAACGATTAATGAGTATCCAGGCTATGAAATATTGTGTGGTCTAATCTATTTCGATTTTAAATTCTATGTTTATTTAATAATAGACATAGTCAAAGTTCGCTCTCTTTCTTACCAGTGAATCCACGTTGTAGGAGCCTTGAATCTGGAATAAATAATTAATGTAAAGTTCTTTTGAATAGTACTGTCTTATTGGTCTTAAATTTCATTCATGTATGTTAAAGTTATTTGTTCTTATTAATAAAGCAAAATGCACATAATAAGTTTTTATTCCAATCTTTAAATGTTTGATGATTACAAGACTGTCCGCTTAAATAGCTCGTTAGTTTCAATATTTGATTGTTTGAGTTCCAGTACCAAACTTAAATAGCTATAACGACAAACATGGTTAAGTTGTTAAATCATTAAAAGTTAAACTATTTGTATGTCAAAAGGAGAATGACTATTTGTTCCACCCTCGTTTAAAGTGATAAACTTTAAATACATCCACTCGGTTCCGAGAATAGCCTCTCGAACTTGTAATGCTATTTCAAACCCATTCGTCTTATTTTTGTGACGGCGAGCCGAGGGGATGTTGTAACCTCGTATGTCTGTACATTGTAATTTCTTGCATTTTTGAACAACAAACGTTGATCTTTTGCTTTAAACTAACGGCTATTCAGAGTGTGAAAAGCGGTCAGCGTTGAAAATAAATATTAATTTTTTTTATTACTTTATTTACCGTTGTGTTTGTTATATATTCCACAGTAACGGCCTTCTGGTGGCTTAAACTCGCATTATGTAAAGATGGAGACGATAAGCGATAATATAATTTTTCTACTCTGTTCTCTTCCATATCTTTTCCGTTTTTTAAGTACCATTGTCTTCCTTGCTCGTCATTAACTATGCTATATATCAATTCTCGATAGTGTTACTCGATTTAAGTTTACCAGTCCACACAAATCTTTAAAATGCCATTACCAATTAATTACAACATTTCGATGATCATTTCACTACCATTAATTTAATCGTACGTTGATTCTTGGCAGTCTACCTCTAGCTAGCGATCGAGCGGTCGGATATTGGATTCAAGTATACAAATCCACTCAAATCTTGTAACTATCATTAACAGGTAATTGCAGCTTTTCTATAATTATTCGTAGCCATTAATTTAATTTCAAATTGATTTTGTAAGCTGTATACTGTGTTTCTACCTACTAACGGTCGATTGGCTTGATATTATGTAATAATGATTTTCCGTCTCATTACTGGCAAGTATTTATTACCCTTGTGCCTAAGCCGTAGTAAATGTTACGTGCCTCGTAAACACCGCGATACTAATGATATGGAGAGAGATTGCGCTCAATTGAACGCACGGGATTTATGCATGACGAGTTCGGAATTGCATATTATGAGTGAATAACAGTTTGTACGATACACAATGGTTTCCATGACAACGGCATTATGCGTCCAGCGGGTCAACAGTGTCTGTCATCCATGCGCATAAGGCGGGTTAACTATTAAGTTTATCCAATCCCCAATGTCGAGTTAATTATGTACTGTTCCATATTGCACCTGAATAATTACACGCAGAGTAACACTAACTGTGTTCAACGGTTGTAAATGATTGCTTAGAAGATAATTGTGATACATTAACTCCTCCGCTCCTGCTTGCGGCTTAGAACAGCCACATCGACTATAACGAACTAATTGATGCAGCTAATTACGGACAGGTTAAAGAATGTAGAACTAATAGAAGTGGCGTCCTCCACGACTACGTTCATAAATCCCTCACTGAGACGCGCACGTTTAATATTCCAGTACTATGTAGAGGTAGCGTTGGAACGGTTTCCAATGTGCTTTAGTTTAGTCTAGATGGTTAATTGAAAATTTTATGTACATGGTTATTTGAAAATGAGTTTGTTCTACGCTTCCCCCTTAAAATTTTAAGTAATTATAAATATCTCAATTTTTTTTAAGTCTGTTAATATTATACTGTAAACTTTTCTACAAATACTTTAATTATATTGAGTTCTATAGAATTCACCTATCTTTTTTATACTGGTCTCAAACTATGTACTTGTGAATCTTTTGACTTGTTCGATAGCTTTTTGATTCTTATTTTTGTTTGTCATAAACAATGTTACATTTATAAAATAAAGTTATTCATAATCGTGCAATGACAGGGATCTAACTTTTCAAGATTTTCCTCCCTTTTTGTTCAGATTTGAATACGCTGAGATTTAACTAGGCATAAATAAATGCACACGACTATTAAATGTTTTTGAATGACAAGTTTGAATATCGTTACGTTTAAACATACTCTTGTCAACATTGCGGAAGGTATTTCTGTTTGTTGTCTGCTCTATGGTATTGTAGAGTTCATTAGAATATACACGCCCTTATGTTGCTGTTTACATTATAAAGTACTCTTTTGTGAGCATAGTTCCTGTCAGTGACCTCAATTTAATATGCATTCATTTAATACTCGACAGCGAAGAAATTGCATTATCACTTTATAGGTGTTCCGTTACGTTATTGTTGTTAAAAGTGTACATTTATATGCTTTCACGTAAGCATACAAATTATGTACGGATGTATCTAATGTAAAATATATAGCGAGACGCTTATTACTTATCACAAGAGATAATAATTAATTTAGAACAAATATTTAATTTAACATTTGCATAGGTATAATAAGTGTTATCGTTAGATTCATTTTCTATCTTTTCAAGTTATTATGTGTAAAGTTTCATATTTGTCCGCACCATACACACCTTCTTTATACTAAATAATTTTTTAGAGTATTTTATGAAGCAATTTATTTTATTTAAATATTAGCGACATTCCCCTGTTTAATGCGCTTCGCATACCTATAAATAACCATAAGCTAGTTCGATATCGTGATTGCTTGCGCTCTATTGATTCTGACCTGAATCACACTAACAAGTCCCTTTACCCAGCAATGAAAGTTCCGTCGAAATCGGGTCAGCCGTTTCGGTCATTAGTCCTCACAAAGAAATGGGCACGAAAATATTGAAAACGCGGTTTTGCATTGCATGCATTGCATATGTACGATTCAATCGTACGTAAGCCAAAAAATAATGCTTTATTTCCAAAAGATAGACCGGCACTTACATTGTATTTATTGTACGTAATATTTTAAATTACGTAATAATTTAAATCGTAATATTTAACAGTTTAATATTTTTTTTATCGTGCATCTCGATTTTAACTCCTCATCACACTAATTAATACAAATGCAAGATACTAAAATGAACTCTAAACTTCTCGTCTCTAAGTGTAGTTACTATTTATTATTTGATCATTTAACCGGTCTACGATATTGTGCTTAGATTTAAAACATCAACATCGCATGACAACAAAGGCGATGTGTAGTCTGAATACAAGCAAGGGTTTATGATAATATGTTGTGTCACGTGGGAGCGCCCCGTGCCGGCCGCGTTGAAAACTGGCTTAGGGGCACTGACCATATTATCGCATGTGTATCTTTAACGTTTTTACAACAATATAATTTAAAAACTTTACACTAAAGAAAAAACAGTCGTCATTTCGCTCATAAATATAATTTTTATTTCATTTTTGCGTATTTAAAAAAAACGTAACATCACTGTCTATATTCGCCAAAGTGGTAGGCTGACGTAAATTGTAAATACTCGTATATATAAAGTGAACTAACAAGTTGAAATTTATACATCCAAAGAAAAACTCGACTTAATTTATTCATTACTTTTGAATTTAAACTCCATAATTTGAATTTAATGTCCATATAAAATTATATTTTTACAAATGAAGTTGACACGTATTCTGTTATCAGTGTTGATGAAATATTAATACGGATCAAGTAGAAATGGAACCCTTATTTGTAATTTATTGAACTTCTTTAATAAGATTCACTGGATTCCATTAGGTTTAAGTATTGAAACTAGGGCGGGAGTCGACCTCCAGTCGCGAGGATATGGGACTACCTTTCATTACATATTTGTTTATTTGTATGTACGGGTATTTTAATATGTGTTCACAAGGGTTATTTGTCATATACATCATGCCACATACACAGAATCCCACTGTGCTGATATAAATCTAAGACGTAAGGGGTTTGTAAAGAAAATCTACATAGTGAATAATTACATGCGAAACGCGAACAATGGGACGGTATTTCGAAGATAACAACTCAAATATTAAGATGTCCGTTTCGCAACGCTATGTGGGACGAGCGACGCAAATTTCTATGGCAGTGCGAGTACATGCGACACGCGCATACAATTTGCGGTATGTTTCCCTTTTTTTTCGCTCTAAACGTAATTGCTTGCGTAGCTTCGGAATCAGAACACGGCTTGACAGTTCAGCGTTCCGTAAAAATATTGAGAATTTTTACGTGAAAAACTGTTATATTTACGAGCGCCCTCGCAACATTGATCCTCCATACACAGTCGTAGTGTTGTAATTCATAATTAAAAGCACTGATATTTCCATAGATAGTTCCATAGATAGTTAGTTCCATAGATAGATAGTTATACATGGCATACATAATATGTAATTACAATGAGACGTGTCTGTAATTCTGTGAATTCTTTTGTTGCGAAAAGTAACGTTTATATTCAATAATTTTTTATTTTTTATTTTATATTCGGCACATATTTGACCACATAATGTAGTTAAAAATTTTGTTTCTTTTTAACATACGTTACTGTCAATCGTAGAATACATGCATCGCGAAGTGAACTTATAAGTATGTATTATTACAAAACTTAAAGATATGATTTCACAATTTATTTAAATATTAAAAACAAGTTTCTTTTCGATTGAACTTCATTAATAGCTCGTCCAAAAATGTTATCAGTACAGTACGACTAACACAGGATCGTCTCAAAATCAAGGACCATATATGTACATACATATGTACTTATACCTACTAAATGAAATGTCGCGATAAAAGAATTCGTAATATCACCCGCATGTGTCATTGTACATCGCTCGATAGTGTTTAGATAAGATAAATAAAAATATAGCTACACGTTTTATATGCAGAAGTATCAACATTAGCCGTGCCCGGATTACGTATGACCGTGTTGAGGCGAGGCGGTTACCGCGGCTGGAAAGCGAAACCGCTTGCTTGACGTCCGTTACGTGTCGATTAGTAATTTGTGTATGCAGCAGTACATCGCGGTTTCTAAAATAATATTGACGTCTCCATACACGTCGAGGAAAGCTAACTGCACCCGTTAAAGTTCTCAGCGTGTGAATTCCGCCAACCCGTACTTAGCCTTAATCCTTCCACTGGTAGATATGTTTGTATGGCCTTAATTCTTCTCATTCTGAAAGGAGATTCGAGTTCAACAGTAGAACGATAAGCGACAACGCTCACGATGACGTGCACATTGCAGTGATTCCTGTTTAGTTTTGATTTTTCTCTTTAAGTGGGATTTCTTTTACCTCGTTTTATAAAGCGGCTGTTTACGTTACGGAATAGATGTTACGTTTTGTTTGAGCATAATCCACTTATGCACTTATTGCCTTTATTATATTAGTATGCTGTAACACATACATACATCAAAGCTTACATACATATGTATGTAAGGCTTAATTAACATTTTTTTTTAATTAGTTATTTCACTAACTGCCTCATTGGTCGTGTTGGTTGCAAGTGCGACTGACGATCGGGAGGTCTCGGGTTCGATTCCCGGGTCGAACACTACAAAAAATTTCTAATTTAAATTTTCTAGTAGTGGTTCGGAGTCTGGATAT